>OX638299.1:49369296-49549700 GCA_951812265.1 Taphrorychus bicolor
CAAGGCTCTTTTTACTAACGTTCTAACAACGTAACAAACACGTTGAAAATTCAGGTTATTTCGTTATTAAGAAACATTTTTCCGAATAAGAAAGTCGCGAGTAATTTTGTGGTATCTTTGGTATTTTTTCACAAGGCACCTTCTCTTCTAACGTTTTACTAACGTAATAAAAACGTTGAGGATAGGCGTCAATTCATCAATGAAAAACGATTTTTTTTATCGGCGTGATACAAGTTATGGTTTTTTGGTATGAGTCAAAATTAAATTGGTTCTTGGCTCAAAAAATTTTTGATGTTGTAATTTCCATTCATTTTTAGTATAGTTAAACATGATGCTAGAAGCAAAGACAACCTAACGTTTTAATAACGCAATGATATGGTCAGAACAGAAGTTGTTTCGTCAGTAAGGAACGTATATTTTTTAGCCGTGGTAGTTAGTTCAGAATTAATTTAATTTTTAGTAGATTAGTCGTCAATTTTATGTTTCAACCTTGCGCAGGGCTGTTTTTACTAATGTGTTTACGACGTTCACGACGTTGCAAAAACGTTGAAAACAGAGATTAATACGTTAGTGACAAACGTGTTTTCGAATAGAACGGTCGGTCATACTTCTTTGGTATCTTTCAGTAATTTTCATCAGGACTCTTTCTACTAACATTTTAATAACGCAATAAAAACGTCTAAGACAGATGTTAATGCGTCAATGAGAAAAGCATTTTTTATTCGGGTTATGGTAATTTTTTTGATATAAGATGAAACTAAATTGGTTCTTGGCTAAAAAATTGCCGATGTTGTGGTTGTAACTTCCAATAATTCTGAATTGCATTAATAGATAAACATTACGTTACAAGCCGAGACAAACTAACATTTTAGCAACGTAATAAGTATTTTTTAATCGAAGTGGCAATTTTCAAGTTTAGAAAAAAAAATAAATTAGTTTTTGTTTCAAGAATTGCCAATTGTAGGTTTGGCCTGGCACATGGGTCTCTTTACTAACGTTTTAACAACGTAACAAACACGTTGAAAATACAGATTATTTCGTTATTAAAAAACGTATTTTCGAATAGAAAAGTCGGATGTAGTTCTTTATTCTTTCCGCGGTAATCTTCCTCAGGGCTCTTTTTACTAATGTTTTAACAACGTAATGAAAACGCGAAAGCTAGACGTTTAGACCATTAAAGAATACGTATTGCTCAGTGCAATACGAATTTTTTATTCGCGCGATGGCAGTTCTTTGGAATAGGACTACATTGCATTGATTTTTGGTTAAACAACTGCCGATGTTTCGGTTGTAATGTTAAATCATTTTCAGTTACATTAATAGATAAACACTGCACTAATAGCAAAGAAAAAGTAACGTTTTAACAAGGTATTAAAAACGTCAAAATAGTTTATTTTTCAGGTATGGGACAAAATTATATTAGTCTTTGGTTATAAAATTGCCAGTATGAATAGGCTCTTTTTACTAATGTTTTAACGACGTAAGAAACACATTAACTTTTGCTTGACAATTAAATTAGTTCGTGAATCAAAAATTGCCTAAGGGTTGGTTGTAATTTTCAATCATCCTCAGTAACATTAATAGATAAACACTACGCTAAAAGCAAAGAGAAACTAACGTCTTTACAATGTAATAAAAACGTCAAAATAAAAATAATTGATTCGTCAGTAAGAAACGTATTTTTTAGTCTTGGTTGTAGTTTTCAGATATAGGACAAACTTAAATCCGTTTTTTTTTTGTTTATGAATTACAAATTGTTGGTTTCAACTTTGTACATGCTCTTTTTACTAATGTTTTAACGACATTACAAACACGTTGAAGATACAGGTTATTTTGTTAGTAAGAAACGTATTTTCGAATAGGAAAGTCGGTCGTATTCGAGGTCGTATTTCGGTTGCGATTGCTCTGACCACTAAAGTTGACTTTTACAACTGTCTCTAAAACTTCACTTTGAAGTTACAACACCATTAATGACATAGATTGCATTGTTACCTGACAGATAAACTATGCAATCTACGTCATATCTGGTGTTCTAACTTCAAACTGAAGTTTTACTGATAGTTGTAAAAGCTGTTACGTTCGGTCTGGGTTCGATTCTCAGCAAAAGTTTGACAATTTAGAATAAATTATTTATCCGAGACGCCTCTAAAAACATCAATTTCAAATCTTATTTGGACGTCAAATATGTAACTAAACCCTAGTTAATGTTTTACAAAATGACCAACTTTAGCTAACTAAGGCCTATTCGAGATTAAGAGTCGCAAAAAGGTCATCAAAGCCAGGATGGTCGCCAACATTCAAAACGAATAGGCATTTCAAACAGAAGGACCTAGTGAAATGTAATTTTGGTCAAAAAAAGACAGACAACTTTGTTAAAAATGTCTAAAGCATTGAATTCAGGGGGGAAGGATCCTGGCATTGCAATCATTCGTTTAGATCATCGTTTTAAAGTATCATTACGATCTGCACTTCAATACGCAACTTTGCCTAAATTTCACCAAATTCGTAGCATGAACTGCGAAATTGAATAACCCTGCAGTACTTTAATTTTTTTCTTTAGAGGTTAAAGATTTTTATTATAAATTTATATTTTTAGTGGCGTTTTGTATATAATAATTTAAAAAAAAAACTCACGCTTCTGCTGGGAATTGAACCCTTGACCTTAGACTTGTTGGGCGGATGCTCTGCACACTCAGCTCAACTTGGGTTCGATTCGCAGTAGAAGTTCGACTTTTTTTTAGTAAGAAAAAGTAGAAAATTATCTTGGGCCCTTGGGCTCCCTAATTGAACAGATATTTTTCCAGAACGTCCGTCATCTCGCCCTCTCGGAGATTATTTATACCTGACCGCATGAAAAACCTTATTTCAAAGAACACGAACGTTGCCCTTATACTACGGAGCCTAGGTCCACACACACACACACACCATGTCACACACACACACAATCACACACACACACGTAACTGGAATAGAACCTTCCAACAGCTAAACGGGAGAACTTACACCTTGTTCCTTTTTCTATAAATTAAACGGGAGGATTTCGAGGCACGCAACGAGAACTTCTCCCGCGGGACCCTCTCCGGGTCTCCGGAATTTGAATACAATCTCAAAATCGCTCGCGTCCCCTCTCCCCCCCTCACTCTCCTGCGATATTTACGCTGCAGGTAAATTGGATCGGGCACGATATGAGGGATAATTGAATGAGGGCCTCTGTATATGCAAAAGCGACCAATCAAATTCCCAGCAGAGGCACGCGAAGCAAATAATCCTCCCCCTACTCCTCTCGGATATAAGAGATAATCCTGGAACGAATGAGTGGCTGAGCCAGCTTTTACTGCCGTGGCTTAAGCCGGTTCCGGATGGGATTCTGGTCAAATTGTGTCAACGGGTAGAGCGCTCTATTTACGAGCTGCATCTGCGTTCAATTTGGATTTCGAACTTAAGTGCAGGAGGTCATAAAATAGCCATCATGATGATTGTATGGTAATCAAGACATGCCATGCACTAAAAACAAACGGCGACATAAAAACGTTTGTAGACTCCATCGTTTTTGGGTGTTAGTGCGTGGGTTTGAAACCACAAAAGGCGGACATGTTTATTAGCTAAAACACTAAATTCGGTTTTAAATTAAGCGCTGCTGACACTACTAGTCGCCGAAGAAGATAAAAAAAAAAACACTAACGAGGAATGTTTATAAATCAAAGACGACTCGGATTACAAATTGCCGGAGCCGACGTCGGCTGTCAGCGAATCCATTAGCCGGTGGGGCTCCGATTCGCCGACTTTAATGATGGATTAATGCTTTTTGATTCGGGATTACTCCTCTTGTTGTTAAAGTGGGTCGAGGAGGAGAGGTCTTGGACGAGGTCATTCAAAATCAAACGGAACAAGGAACGCAATCATTGCTCGACAGTAAAGTGTGGGACACTCTGTGTATAATTGCACATTGACACATTTATATTAAAAATAATCCTTCGAACAGTATTATTTTTACATAGTGGCGAATTAACTGCTTCGGATTTGACGTTTTTATTACGTTGTTAAAAGTTACGTTAGTTTGTCTTTGCTTTCAGCTTAATGTTTACCTATCTATTAATGTAACTGAGGATGATTAAAAATTACCACCAAAATATCGGCAATTTTTGAACCAAGAACCAATTTAGTTTTACCTTTTACCTATCCACAACGTTTTTATTACGTTGTTAAAAGTTACATTAGTTTGTCTTTGCTTTTAGCTTGATGTTTATCTATTAAACTAACTGAGGATGATTAAAAATTTCCACCAAAATATCGGCAACTTTTGAACCAAGAACCAATTTAGTTTTACCTTTTACCTATCCACAACGTTTTTATTATTTTTATTACATTGTTAAAAGTTACATTAGTTTGTCTTTGCTTTCAGCTTGATGTTTATCTATTAATGTAACTGAGGATGATTAAAAATTACCACCAAAATATCGGCAATTTTTGAACCAAGAACCAATTTAGTTTTACCTTTTACCTATCCACAACGTTTTTATTATTTTTATTACGTTGTTAAATTTACGTTAGTTTTTCTTTGCTTTCAGCTTGATGTTTATTTATTAATGTAACTGAGGATGATTAAAAATTACCACCAAAATATCGGCAATTTTTGAACCAAGAACCAACTTTGTTTTACCTTTTTCCTATCCACAACATTTTTATTATTTTTATTACGTTGTTAAAAGTTACATTAGTTTGTCTTTGCTTTCAGCTTGATGTTTACCTATTAAAGTAACTGAAGATGATTAAAAATTACCACCAAAATATCGGCAATTTTTGAACCAAGAACCAATTTAGTTTTACCTTTTACCTATCCACAACGTTTTTATTATTTTTATTACGTTGTTAAATTTACGTTAGTTTTTCTTTGCTTTCAGCTTGATGTTTATTTATTAATGTAACTGAGGATGATTAAAAATTACCACCAAAATATCGGCAATTTTTGAACCAAGAACCAACTTTGTTTTACCTTTTACCTATCCACAACATTTTTATTATTTTTATTACGTTGTTAAAAGTTACATTAGTTTGTCTTTGCTTTCAGCTTGATGTTTACCTATTAAAGTAACTGAGGATGATTAAAAATTACCACCAAAATATCGGCAATTTTTGAACCAAGAACCAATTTAGTTTTACCTTTTACCTATCCACAAGATTTTTATTATTTTTATTACGTTGTTAAATTTACGTTAGTTTGTCTTTGCTTTCAGCCTGATGTTTACCTATTAAAGTAACTGAGGATGATTAAAAAGTACCACCAAAATATCGGCAACTTTTGAATCAAGAACCAATTTAGTTTTACCTTTTACCTATCCATAACGTTTTTATTATTTTTATTACGTTGTTAAATGTTACATTAGTTTGTCTTTGCTTTCAGCTTGATGTTTATCTATTAATGTAACTGAGGATGATTAAAAATTACCACCAAAATATCGGCAACTTTTGAATCAAGAACCAATTTAGTTTTACCTTTTACCTATCCACAACGTTTTTATTATTTTTATTACGTCGTTAAAAGTTACATTAGTTTGTCTTTGCTTTCAGCTTGATGTTTACCTATTAAAGTAACTGAGGATGATTAAAAATTAACACCAAAATATCGGCAATTATTGAACCAAGAACCAATTTAGTTTTACCTTTTATCTATCCACAACATTTTTATTATTTTTATTACGTCGTTAAAAGTTACATTAGTTTGTCTTTGCTTTCAGCTTGATGTTTACCTATTAAAGTAACTGAGGATGATTAAAAATTAACACCAAAATATCGGCAATTATTGAACCAAGAACCAATTTAGTTTTACCTTTTACCTATCCACAACATTTTTATTATTTTTATTACGTTGTTAACAGTTACATTAGTTTGTCTTTGCTTTCAGCTTGATGTTTATCTATTAATGTAACTGAGGATGATTAAAAATTACCACCAAAATATCGGCAACTTTTGAATCAAGAACCAATTTAGTTTTACCGTTTACCTATCCACAACGTTTTTATTATTTTTATTACGTTGTTAAATTTACGTTAGTTTGTCTTTGCTTTCAGCCTGATGTTTACCTATTAAAGTAACTGAGGATGATTAAAAAGTACCACCAAAATATCGGCAACTTTTGAATCAAGAACCAATTTAGTTTTACCTTTTACCTATCCACAACGTTTTTATTATTTTTATTACGTCGTTAAAAGTTACATTAGTTTGTCTTTGCTTTCAGCTTGATGTTTATCTATTAATGTAACTGAGGATGATTAAAAATTACCACCAAAATATCGGCAACTTTTGAATCAAGAACCAATTTAGTTTTACCGTTTACCTATCCACAACGTTTTTATTATTTTTATTACGTTGTTAAATTTACGTTAGTTTGTCTTTGCTTTCAGCCTGATGTTTACCTATTAAAGTAACTGAGGATGATTAAAAAGTACCACCAAAATATCGGCAACTTTTGAATCAAGAACCAATTTAGTTTTACCTTTTACCTATCCACAACGTTTTTATTATTTTTATTACGTCGTTAAAAGTTACATTAGTTTGTCTTTGCTTTCAGCTTGATGTTTTTCTATTAATGTAACTGAGGATGATTAAAAATTACCACCAAAATATCGGCAATTTTTGAACCAAGAACCAATTTAGTTTTACCTTTTACCTATCCACAACGTTTTTATTATTTTTATTACGTTGTTAAATTTACGTTAGTTTTTCTTTGCTTTCAGCTTGATGTTTATTTATTAATGTAACTGAGGATGATTAAAAATTACCACCAAAATATCGGCAATTTTTGAACCAAGAACCAACTTTGTTTTACCTTTTACCTATCCACAACATTTTTATTATTTTTATTACGTTGTTAAAAGTTACATTAGTTTGTCTTTGCTTTCAGCTTGATGTTTACCTATTAAAGTAACTGAAGATGATTAAAAATTACCACCAAAATATCGGCAATTTTTGAACCAAGAACCAATTTAGTTTTACCTTTTACCTATCCACAACGTTTTTATTATTTTTATTACGTTGTTAAATTTACGTTAGTTTTTCTTTGCTTTCAGCTTGATGTTTATTTATTAATGTAACTGAGGATGATTAAAAATTACCACCAAAATATCGGCAATTTTTGAACCAAGAACCAACTTTGTTTTACCTTTTACCTATCCACAACATTTTTATTATTTTTATTACGTTGTTAAAAGTTACATTAGTTTGTCTTTGCTTTCAGCTTGATGTTTACCTATTAAAGTAACTGAGGATGATTAAAAATTACCACCAAAATATCGGCAATTTTTGAACCAAGAACCAATTTAGTTTTACCTTTTACCTATCCACAACGTTTTTATTATTTTTATTACGTTGTTAAATTTACGTTAGTTTTTCTTTGCTTTCAGCTTGATGTTTATTTATTAATGTAACTGAGGATGATTAAAAATTACCACCAAAATATCGGCAATTTTTGAACCAAGAACCAACTTTGTTTTACCTTTTACCTATCCACAACATTTTTATTATTTTTATTACGTTGTTAAAAGTTACATTAGTTTGTCTTTGCTTTCAGCTTGATGTTTATCTATTAATGTAACTGAGGATGATTAAAAATTACCACCAAAATATCGGCAATTTTTGAACCAAGAACCAATTTAGTTTTACCTTTTACCTATCCACAAGGTTTTTATTATTTTTATTACGTTGTTAAATTTACGTTAGTTTGTCTTTGCTTTCAGCCTGATGTTTACCTATTAAAGTAACTGAGGATGATTAAAAAGTACCACCAAAATATCGGCAACTTTTGAATCAAGAACCAATTTAGTTTTACCTTTTACCTATCCATAACGTTTTTATTATTTTTATTACGTTGTTAAATGTTACATTAGTTTGTCTTTGCTTTCAGCTTGATGTTTATCTATTAATGTAACTGAGGATGATTAAAAATTACCACCAAAATATCGGCAACTTTTGAATCAAGAACCAATTTAGTTTTACCTTTTACCTATCCACAACGTTTTTATTATTTTTATTACGTCGTTAAAAGTTACATTAGTTTGTCTTTGCTTTCAGCTTGATGTTTACCTATTAAAGTAACTGAGGATGATTAAAAATTAACACCAAAATATCGGCAATTATTGAACCAAGAACCAATTTAGTTTTACCTTTTATCTATCCACAACATTTTTATTATTTTTATTAAATAGTTAAAAGTTACATTAGTTTGTCTTTGCTTTCAGCTTGATGTTTACCTATTAAAGTAACTGAGGATGATTAAAAATTAACACCAAAATATCGGCAATTATTGAACCAAGAACCAATTTAGTTTTACCTTTTACCTATCCACAACATTTTTATTATTTTTATTACGTTGTTAACAGTTACATTAGTTTGTCTTTGCTTTCAGCTTGATGTTTATCTATTAATGTAACTGAGGATGATTAAAAATTACCACCAAAATATCGGCAACTTTTGAATCAAGAACCAATTTAGTTTTACCGTTTACCTATCCACAACGTTTTTATTATTTTTATTACGTTGTTAAACTTACGTTAGTTTGTCTTTGCTTTCAGCCTGATGTTTACCTATTAAAGTAACTGAGGATGATTAAAAAGTACCACCAAAATATCGGCAACTTTTGAATCAAGAACCAATTTAGTTTTACCTTTTACCTATCCACAACGTTTTTATTATTTTTATTACGTCGTTAAAAGTTACATTAGTTTGTCTTTGCTTTCAGCTTGATGTTTATCTATTAATGTAACTGAGGATGATTAAAAATTACCACCAAAATATCGGCAACTTTTGAATCAAGAACCAATTTAGTTTTACCGTTTACCTATCCACAACGTTTTTATTATTTTTATTACGTTGTTAAATTTACGTTAGTTTGTCTTTGCTTTCAGCCTGATGTTTACCTATTAAAGTAACTGAGGATGATTAAAAAGTACCACCAAAATATCGGCAACTTTTGAATCAAGAACCAATTTAGTTTTACCTTTTACCTATCCACAACGTTTTTATTATTTTTATTACGTCGTTAAAAGTTACATTAGTTTGTCTTTGCTTTCAGCTTGATGTTTTTCTATTAATGTAACTGAGGATGATTAAAAATTACCACCAAAATATCGGCAATTTTTGAACCAAGAACCAATTTAGTTTTACCTTTTACCTATCCACAACGTTTTTATTATTTTTATTACGTTGTTAAATTTACGTTAGTTTGTCTTTGCTTTCAGCCTGATGTTTACCTATTAAAGTAACTGAGGATGATTAAAAAGTACCACCAAAATATCGGCAACTTTTGAATCAAGAACCAATTTATTTTTCCCTTTTACCTATCCACAACGTTTTTATTATTTTTATTACGTTGTTAAATGTTACATTAGTTTGTCTTTGCTTTCAGCTTGATGTTTATCTATTAATGTAACTGAGGATGATTAAAAAGTACCACCAAAATATCGGCAACTTTTGAATCAAGAACCAATTTAGTTTTACCTTTTACCTATCCACAACGTTTTTATTATTTTTATTACGTTGTTAAATGTTACATTAGTTTGTCTTTGCTTTCAGCTTGATGTTTATCTATTAATGTAACTGAGGATGATTAAAAATTACCACCAAAATATCGGCAACTTTTGAATCAAGAACCAATTTAGTTTTACCTTTTACCTATCCACAACGTTTTTATTATTTTTATTACCTTGTTAAATTTACGTTAGTTTGTCTTTGCTTTCAGCTTGATGTTTACGTATTAAAGTAACTGAGGATGATTAAAAAGTACCACCAAAATATCGGCAACTTTTGAATCAAGAACCAATTTAGTTTTACCTTTTACCTATCCACAACGTTTTTATTATTTGTATTACGTTGTTAAAAGTTACATTAGTTTGTCTTTGCTTTCAGCTTGATGTTTACCTATTAAAGTAACTGAGGATGATTAAAAATTACCACCAAAATATCGGCAATTTTTGAACCAAGAACCAATTTAGTTTTACCTTTTACCTATCACAACGAAGTGATCTCCCGTGCTTCCCGACGTTTACAGATTCGGCTGTGGTGAGCTCAGTGGAATTTATTCCCCCGGCTTCGAGCTGCAGTGGAGGAACTGGGGTGGGGTTAGTGGTGGCACGAGGTTTCGGCGTACTTGAAATATGTCGTAGAACTCGCTTCCAGGCTGCATTTAGAAACGTAATTTCCTCATTTCTGGTGAAATTGTTGTCATGTTTAAAGATCTCAATGGCCTCTCTCGTTAGTCTCGGATAGAAATGCTGCGATTAATATAAGATATCCACTTCGTTGAAAAGAATGTCGTGACCTTCGGAGAGAGCGTGCTCTGCTACTGCTGACTTTTGTGTTTGTCCCAGCCTGCAACTCATCTTGTAATCCGTAATCCCCGTGTTGACACTGCGTTTTGAGGTGCCAATGTATACCGAGCCACAGCTGCATGGAACTCGGTAAACTCCGTTCTTTCTTATTTGAGATTTAAAGCAAAATTCTGACTGAAATGCTCCAGCGCGTTGAAAAGGACAACTACTTTAAGGAGAAAGAAAGAGACTATCGAGTTATGTCTACCAGGCGAAATGCTGCACCCGATTTAGTTCACCTCAACTATGAAGTAAGTTGATTCGCGCCTTTAAACCGTAACTTACTCTCAGGATCGGAATAGGAGATCAGGTTCAGGTATTAGGTTTGACTTTTAGGAGGAGGCTGACTGCCGTTAATGGGGTAAATGCGTGCTGTTATATCAATTTGGATAAACAACTCCTTGGATACTTGATGACACCTTAGCAACGAGGTGTTAAGATTAGGTTACATTTATTTAACATGGTGAGGTGAGGTCCAAATTATTCCGAGGCTTTTGCGCATAATTAAAAAAAAATAACTTCGCCGGCAGGTAAAGTTTTTTCCTGCCGCTCGATTGATGTGGCATTGACTGCTGTCAATTATTTACCGTCAGCGAGTGGCAGCAGGTAAAGACTTGGTACCTATCGCCTGTTAGATCATTTACAAATCTGTAAACACTTAAAAAAACAAAAAAAGAGTATTTTAAATGACTACCCTCTCTAAGTGAGAATAGGTAAGTTCTGTCTTCCGTAATGTACGCCTCAATGTTTACTGGTTACTTGGTACTGTCAGTAATTGTCAAATGTTAATTCTTGTAGTTGTTTATAATTTGTCTGTATATTTAATTTTATTAATTTTTTTAAAAACATTTTAAAATTTTAAAATTAAAAAAAAAAAAAAAAAAAAAAAAAATTATAGATGTAATAGATGTATATGATTTTACGTTCCATTATGTAACAAACATTATTTGCAATTTTATGTTGGGCCCAGGGATTTGTTACTATTTAACTCATTGGCTTTTAGCCCTGATGAAGACTAAATAAACAGTCGAAACGTCGGCCATTTTCGAATAAAGAAGAGGTGCATTTAAGGACGCTAATTACAACAATGAACTTAAAAAAACAATATAATTGAATGGTTTGGAGAAAAAAGTATGTTTTATTCGGCGCTAGAATGACTTTACTGGCTCGCCCTTGTAGATGGACTTACTACGTTCGTATTTTTCGGTGTGCCCAGTTGCAGGTCTGAACTCAGCTCAAAGAAAGTTATTTTTCTCCTGCAAATATAATTTACTAATATGTTACTCGGCGTGAAAGGGTTTTTTGAACAAAACCAAAGCTGAGGCCCTCAATTGACCAAAACCAAGTACTTTGCACAATTACAAGCTGAGCAACGTGAACTCTGTGTTAAGCAAAAAAATACGCATACTAATAGGTTTCTCGATGTAAAAATCATTTCTGTGCTTCGTTAAGTTGCAGGCCTCAGTTCTGAGTTTACACAAAAAAAGACGAATTTACTGGTTGGATGTTACTGGAAGTGAAAGGTCTTTTTGTGCTCCGCCCAGTTGCAGGCTGAAGCGAAGCTGAGGCCGTCAATCTCTGGCATCAGGGTATCAAAGTTTATTATTTTTACTTCTAGTGACAAAATCTGCTAATGTGTTACTCGGAGTGAAAGGTCTTTTTGGGCTTCGTCCAGTTGCAGGCCCCAAGTTCGGCCGTCAATCTCTGGGCTCTAAGCAAAAAAAACACATTTTTACTCCTAATGACAAAATCTACTAATGTGTTCCTCAGGGTAAAAGTGTTTTTGTGTTTTGCCCAGTCTTCGGGCTCAGTACAATAAAATTACGCATTTTAAATCCTAACGATGTAATCGACTATGTTACTTGGAGTAAAGCTATTTTTGTGCTTCACTCAGTTGCGGGATTCCGCGTAGCTTTAGCCGTCAATCTCAGGGTTCAACAAAAAATAACACATTTTTACTCTGACTTCAATATCTTTTTGGGTTTCGTCCAGTTGCAAGTCTCAGCTTCGCTTCGGCCGTCAGTCTTTGGGCTCAGTACAATCAAATTACGCAAATATATTGCGCACACTCTTAGTGACATATTCGACCATGTTATCTACTTTTATGTTACTTGTATGATGTATATCTCAATGACATAATCGACTTATATGTTACTCGAAGTAAAAAGTTTTTTTATGGTTAGGCTCTAGGCTTAACCCACAAAAGACTTAGTTTAACCCCTAATGACATGATATGCTAATATGTTACTCGGACTAAAAGATCGTTTTGTGCTTCGCCCAGTTGCAGAACTCAGCTTCGCTTTAGCCCTCAATCTCTGGGCTCAGCATAAAATGATGCATTTTTAATTGTAGGCCTCAGCTTCGTTTCAGATATCGAACTCTGGACTCATCATAAACTAGCGCATTTTTACTCCTGTAGTGACATAGTCGACTAATAGTTTACTCGAACCAAGAAGTCTTTTTTGAAGTTGCAAGCTTCAGCTCTGAGCTTAACACAAAAAAAACACACTTTTACCTCTAGTGACTAAATCTACTAATATGTTACCCGGACTAAAAGGTTTTTTTATGATTCAACCTCTAGGCTCAGCATGAAATGAAGCATTTTTACTCCTAGTAACATAATCTACTAATATGTTACTGGAAGGAAAGAAATGTTTGTGCTTCACCCAATTGCTTCGCTTCGGCGGTCAATCTCTGATTTTAACACAAAAACACCATTTATACTTCTAGTGACATAATATACTATTATTTCATTGTAGCTACGTTTTTTAAGAATTAATTTTTATTCTCAGATTTTTAGTGAAATTTTTTTATATGGAGTGATTGGGAAGAGGGAAGTGCAAAGGCAAGAAGTGATGTTTGTTAATAACACTTTTTTGATTTTGAGGTTTTGACTTTATTTTAGTTCATTATGATGTTTGTCGCCGTGTGCAAAAAAAGGAGGAAAAGCTATTAAAGATCTTTTCTTTTTGCGTGTTGGGCCTAAATTTAATATTTTGGATATTTCTGCTTCTTCACTTTAATTACGCCTTTTGCGTCACTAGTTTAGTGCATTGTCTTGTGACAGTCTTTTTTTCTTTACACTGTCAGTCAGAAATAGAAATTTCCCTACCTAAATTATACAAGGTAGCAGAGAAATTCACTTTCCGAGGTTAACATTGAGACTACTCCAACTTTTGGAATTTTCTTTGTAATTCCACTCCATCATGTTGTGCTAATTTTTTTATAACAATCTTAAACAATTATTTTATGCTTCTCGAGTTTGACGTCATCAAGGTTGCACCTTTGTGAATATTCCTCAATCATGAAATTGTTATGTTATAGCACAGAGTTCTTCGGGTTGTTAAAAACCAATATAAAGCTTATTAGTTAGAGGTAAATGACTTAGAGCCACTTTGAGAACTCAAGTCTGGACCCTACCTGAAGTTCAAACTCCAAATTGGGTATATATTGCATTGTTTTCCTGTCAAAATGTGTCGTTTATCTTCATAGACTGAACTTGTAAAAGTCGCCCTTAGACCAGAGACCCTTTCCATTGCCCTCCAATTTGATTTTTTGGGTTTATATGCAGTTCTCTAGGTATATTTTACATTAAACGTGCCCAAGTAAGCGGTTCGCATTAAAAGTGCCCCTCTGAGGCACAAACAATGGATCGAAAATTAATTATTAACCGCCCATTGCCAGCGCCACTGCACCATGCCTAATATTGTCCTAATAATGGTAATTGGGTCCGTGTTTGGCCTGTAGGCAGGACAATACACACACAGTCTCCATTATTGGCATTATTGAGGACCACGGAGCGTGTTTACCCCAAAATATCGACCATCAACTCAATGTCTTTTTTTTTCTACGAGTTTAAAGATAACTGATAATATATTACTCATTCACTTATTTTTTCATCTCGTTTAAATCCACCTTTGAACCTCTTCTTAGCACATGTTGAGAAAATAAAAAAAAAACAAAGTTAGATATCCAACGCCTATTATACTTGATGGTGTCAATAATAAGTGATTGGCTTAGAGAGAGCTCAAACTATGGATCGAAATTGGGCCTCTGAAACATAAATAAGGCGTGTCTGAATGAGACAAATAGGATACAAATGGATTCCTATCAAATATTAATGACGACTGGTAACATCTTAAGGGAGAGCCAAGTTACCAAACCTGCCATAAATAATTCTAGTCAACCCTGTATATAGTTGTAAGTCGTTCACAGGGAGATGGAAGTTGTTTACCCAATGGATGATCGATCTTGGGTCGTAAATCAGTTTTAAAGAAAGAGGGTAAAATTTTTTTTTTCACTTCTTTACCCACTGATTTTGTATATTTATAGCAAAGGCTCAATTCCTCGAAGAGCGTTTAGTCATAAAAATCAAAAGTTTTGAGCCTCTACCACCTAACTCAATTTGCTTCCTAACTAAATATTTAGTTTCTAATCGCACACCTCCATTTTTAAACAAACGCCACAAGGTTTATTTAGTCTCTCGGTGTAAATTACGGCCCAACAAACACTATCCAGACTGAAAGCCTAATTTTATCATAGACAATAACAGCTTTTAGATGTATGTTAGGAGGATTATGGCCTCTTAAAGGGCAACCCCGTAATCAAAGCAGTAGCAATGTAAACGAGACTTTACGATCACCCAAACGGCTTCAAGAAGGGACTTTACGACACCCTCGTCATTATTTTATCAAACAAAAACGAATCGTTGTTTATTGTTTTTCGTCTCTATATATTTTTGTGTGTTCAGGAATAAAGCCGAATGGGAATGAAATATAAACTTTTTTTCCCCCGCGAACCATGCTACTGCAATATTAAATAAAACATTTGCCGCGGATGAATGACCAGTAAAAGGCTAACAAAGGCCTATTTGAATATATAGGCTCTGCAAAGGGTTTTTAGTTGAATGCAAATTTGCAGTTGCTGCTTTAAAGTTTCAATGAAGCCGAAATTGTGCTGTAGCGAAGAAGTACATGGCGGTTAATTGCAATTATTGTTCGGCAGCCGAAGTGGAACACTTAAATAATTACAAATTACAACAAATAGAGGCTCTTAATAGTAAAAACAAATTTAATCAAACCAAAAAATACCAATTGTTATCTGCTATCAATTCAATTATTGTTCGACCGTCGGAATGGAACACTTAAGCAATGAACTGGGATCTATTACAAATTACAACAAATAAGGACTTAATAGAGATAAAAAAACTTTTGCAAAAAAAATAGAAATTGTTATCTGCTATCGCTTCAATTATTGTTCGACCGTCGAAGTGGAACACTTAAATAATGAACTGGGATCTATTACACATTACAACAAATAGGGACTCTTAATAGTAAAAACTAATTTTTGCAAAACAAAAAATTCCAATTGTTATCTGCTATCACTTCAATTATTGTTCGACCATCGGAATGGAACACTTAAATAATGAACTGAGATGTATTACAAATTACAACAAATAGAGACTCTCAATAGAGGTAAAAAAACTTTTGCAAACCAAAAAATAGAAACTGTTATCTGCTCTCGCTTCAATTATTGTTCCACCATCGGAGTGGAACACTTAAATAATGAATTGGGATCTATTACAAATTACAACAAATAAGGACTCTTAATAGTGAAAACAAATTGTTGCGAAACAAAAAATACCAATTGTTATCTGCTATCACTTCAATTATTGTTCGACCGTCGGAATGGAAGACTTAAATAATAAACCGGGATCTATTACAAATTACAACAAATAGGAACTCTTAATAGTGGAAAAAATTTTTTTGCAAAACAAACAATACCAATTTTTATCTGCTATTACTTCAGTTATTGTTCGACCGTCGGAATGGAACACTTAAGTAATGAACTGGGATCTATTACAAATTACAACAAATAGGGACTCTTAATACTGCAAACAAATTTTTGCAAAACAAAAAATTCCAATTGTTATCTGCTATCACTTCAATTATTGTTCGACCGTCGGAATGGAACACTTAAGCAATGAACTGGGATCTATTACAAATTACAACAAATAAGGACTTAATAGAGATAAAAAAACTTTTGCAAAAAAAATAGAAATTGTTATCTGCTATCGCTTCAATTATTGTTCGACCGTCGAAGTGGAACACTTAAATAATGAACTGGGATCTATTACACATTACAACAAATAGGGACTCTTAATAAAAGTAAAAAAACTTTTGCAAACCAAAAAATGCAAATTGTTATCTGCTCTCGCTTCAATTATTGTTCGACCGTCGGAATAGAACACTTAAGTAATGAACTGCGATCTATGACAAATTACAACAAATTTGATCTCTTAATAGTGAAAACGTGAAAACAAATTTTTTCAAAACAAAAAATTACAACAAATAGAGGCTCTTAACAGTAAAAACAAATTTTTGCAAAACAAAAAATACCAATTGTTATCTGCTATCACTTCAATTATTGTTGGATCGTCGGAATGAAACACTTAAATAATAAACTGGGATCTATTACAAATTACAACAAATAGGGACTCTTAATAGTGAAAACAAACTTTTGCAAAACAAAAAATTACAACAAATGGTGGCTCTTAACAGTAAAAACAAATTTTTGCAAAACAAAAAATACCAATTGTTATCTGCTATCACTTCAATTATTGTTCGACCGTCGTAATGGAACACGTAAATAATGAACTGGAATCTATTAGAAATTACAACAAATAGGAACTCTTAATAGTGAACATAAATTTTAGAAAAACAAAAAATTACAACAAATAGAGGCGCTTAACAGTAAAAACGTATTTTTGCAAAACTCCAATTTGGAGCGGAAAAAAGTAGTTTTTGTTTAATTCAACTCTTTCGCGTCTAATTTTTGTTGAAATAAAATGAGGAAAACATCGTTGGTAACTCATTCAAAAATTATATTTGAAAATACTCAATTTCAGTTTTTGAATGGCAGTTCTGCATCAAAAAACTTTGTCAAAACGTTGAAAAAATGCCATTTCTAGATAAATAAAAATTTGTGTAGAGTTAAGGCCAAAAATCAGTTAGGAACGACTTAAAACCTAAAAGAGTGCAAATTTAAAGTTTTTAATAGGAGTTAGGTTAAGCATAGGGCAAAAATTGATTAAAAATGACTCAAAAGCGTTCTAAAAATGCAAATTTTGATGTTTTTGAAGAAATTCGGTTTTATTTCATCAGGTCAAATCAGGTTAAAAAAATTAAAATCTTCTAATTTGATGTTAATGTGAAGGATGGGAAGGTGAAGTTCTTTTTTGGTCCAAAAGTTTAGGTTGATTTGAGTGCTAAAATCGGTTAAAAATTCAAGAACTCAAGCGTCTAAAATTTCAACTTTATGACAAAATCAGGAAAATTTGATTAAAATCTTATAATTTGTTGTTTTTGGTAAAATTATATATTTGATCAAAAATAAGTAAAGTTTAACTAAAATGGTCTCAAAATGCAATTTTGCTATTTTTCGGGAAAGTTTAACTTAAAGCTTAAAAGAAATGCAAATTGCGAGTTTCAAGAAATTTACATAATTTTTTTGTTTTTGGTAAAGTTTCTAAAAATGAATTGGGAAGCCTTTGAAAAACTCGATTTAGAATTAGTGCTAAAATCGGTTAAAAATAACCTACATTGTTGTTAAAAAATGCAGATATTGATGTTTTTGAAAAAATGCTGTTGGGAAAAAAAAGTTGTGGGTTTTATAAAATTCAGTGTTAACCAATATAAGTAAAACTTGATTCAATACGTGTCAGAGTGGAAATTTGGTGTTTTTTCAAGAAAGTCAGGTTGGAATTTTAAACAAAAATTAGTTAAAAACGTCTTAAAACTTTAAGAAAATGCAATTTTTTTTAAGAATTTAAGTTAAGATTAGGGCATAAATGATAAAAAATAACACAGCGCGTCTAAAAATGCAAATTTTGATGTTTTTGAAGAAATTCACTGTTATTACAAAATTAGGCAAAACCGATTAAAATCTAATTTGTTGTTGTTGGTAAAGTTACGTTTTTGTTCCAAAGTAGGTAAGTGAAATTTGATTGAAAACATCGCAAAATGCAAATTTGGTGTTTTACGAGAAAGTCAAATCAAAAATCAGTTAAAAACAATTTAAAGCGTCAAGAAATGCAGGTTTGGAGTTTTTAGAAAAACTTACATTTTTTTAAGGGCTTGTTATGCGGCTCATAACTTTTGAATCTTTTGAGTTAGAGTGGAGCGGTTTCTTTACGATAAATTAGTCAGGTCAAGTAGCTTGAAAAAATCAAGTCCTCAAGTATCAAAAATTTATTTTTTTTTCAAGCGGACTAAAAGTACGTCATTTGTTTTCTCCATACGCACACCTAAAGTGGGCTTTCAAATCCTGAGACCAAAAAAGTAGCAAAAAAGTCCTAGGCAGTAAAAGTAAAGTCAAAAGTCACTGCTAGTGTCATGGTGGCGCATATATAAACGATTTTCATTCACCAAAATTATTTTAATAAAATAGGACACCAGATAAACCGATCTGAGTGTATTGCTATCTTTACATTCTTGTTGAAAAAACAAAGGACAGAAATACTCTCAGAGCACTCAAGAGCACCATCCGAAACAGTTATTAGTCGAAATCGCATAGGTTCTCGAATTCTGAATTCGTCTGTTAAATGTCATGCGCGTCATCATATTTATCTGTCAATGTGACATTTATTAATTTAGTATTGAAAATAATGCTACAAATTCTTAGTTTACCATAATCATTGGTTATTATTTAATACATTAAAACCATTGAACATTGAAAACCACCATTCTAACATATTCTATGTATTTTACAAATAATATACACAATTGGGTAAGTACCTAGACCCGCTTAAAGAGGATGAGAGAAAATTGCAAAACTGAACCACTTTTAAATAGATTTCTTATTTATTGCATGCTTGAAAAAAAAATAGTATATGTTACTCGGAGTAAAAGGTCTTTTTGTGCTTCGCCCAGTTGCAGGCCTCAGCTTCGCTTCGGCCGTCAATCTCTGGGCTCAGCACGGAAAGACCCACTTTTACTCCTAGTGACATAATCTACTATTATAAGCTTGACGGCACTGAAAACAAGAGTGCTTTTTGCTTTAAATTTGGCTCAGTATTCACCCATTTTATATTTTATCAACCCTGTATGTGAGTTAGTTCAGGTTAGTAAGCGCTACTACTATACCAGTTGGATTAAAGCCATAAACAGTTGCATCGCAATCCACTAAAAAAAAGAAAATTATTCTTCAGACCGCACGCCGAAGAATAAAATCAGTATAAATCGCCGTCACATTACAACTTACTTAAGCCCATATGGGGCGCTAATAAAGTCCTCTCCTAGGGCGCCTCCCCCCATCGCCTCTTTTAGCGTCCGAGCAATAAAACGTCAATTTTACATTTATTACACCTGCACACAGCTACTTTAAGGTAATTTATAAGCCGTTCCTTTATAACTCGATGCAGTTTACGACTCTCGTTTGTGTATAGTGGGTTATTTATGACACTCTCTCTCTCTCTCTCCTCTTGTAGCAGCAACACTAAAGGAATTTAATCCCCCCTCCCCCGCCCCTTTTTCTTATCCTCCGAAGAGAATTTTAGTCTAATTTCACGTGCGACCGACTGTTAAACATTTCGATTCTCATCCCAAAAAACGGCGTCACTAACAAACCCGAACCAAAATAAAAATCATTTAAATACTCGGGGCGTAATCGTCCGGGGAATATAAACTTGTAAATGGGGCCTAAAACGTTATTTATGCGGCCCCTGTCGGAGACGAGAAGAGAAATATGAGCGGTTTTTTGTGTCGTCGTTCTTTTGTTTTTTTTTTGTTTTTTTTTTATTTTCAGTCCCTCCCTAGTAATTAATTTACTGCCGCCGGATCGTCTTCGCGGCTTCTATACGATTTTCACGTGTTTGCGGTCGTAAACTGCGTCAATTAAGTCTGCGACATGTGATACTGTCTCAAAAAATTGGTTTGGTTTAAAACTTCAGGAAAAAAACCAAGTCGATAGTGACTTGGTAAGGATAAAAAAATAGGTAACGCGGTATCACTCCTTGGCGGCTAATGTAACAGCATGTGGAGCGCTACCGTATAAAATATTTTTTTTACTAATTGAATCAGTATTAGTTTTTTTTTTGCTTTCTTTCTTTTGCTCTTTATGCCTCTCTTTCTCTCTCTACTCCCAAAACTCTTCGAATAAATAAAAATGATATTGGTTTGGTTTGAGATAAGAAAAAAATTAAGTCTATTGTGACTTGATAAGGAAAAAAAATAAATAACCAGGTATCACTCCTTGGCGGCTAACGTAACAGCATGTGGAGCACTACCGTATAGAATATTTTTTTTACTAATTGAATCTGTATTAGTTTCAACAAGGCGTAACGAAAAAATTTGAAGTCTTTTTGCTCTTTGTGACTCTCTTTCTCTCTCTACTCCTAAAACTCTTCGAATAAATAAAAATGATATTGGTTTGGTTTGAGTTAAGAAAAAAAATAAATCTATTGTGACTTGATAAGGAAAAAAAATAACCAGGTATCACTCCTTGGCGGCTAACGTAACAGCATGCGGAGCACTACCGTATAAAATATTTTGTTTTACTAATTGAATGTCTATTCGTTTCAACAAGCAGTGACGAAAAAAAAGATGAGGTCCTTTTGCTCTTTACGCTTCTCTTTCTCTCTGCGCTTCCAAAACTCGTCCAAACAAGTCGTTTGTAAGTTGATAAGAAAAAAATAAATAACCAGGTATCACTCCTTGGCGGCTAACGTAACAGCATGTGGAGCACTACCGTATAATATATTTTTTTTACTAATTGAATCTGTATTAGTTTCAACAAGGTGTGACGAAAAAATTTGAAGTCTTTTTGCTCTTTATGACTCTTTTCCTCTCTCTACTCCTAAAACTCTTCGAATAAATAAAAATGATATTGGTTTGGTTTGAGTTAAGAAAAAAAATAAGTCTATTGTGACTTGATAAGGAAAAAAAATATATAACCAGGTATCACTCCTTGGCGACTAACGTAACAGCATGCGGAGCACTACCGTATAAAATATTTTTTTACCAATTGAATCTGTATTAGTTTTAACAAGGAGTGACGAAAAAATTTGAAGTCTTTTTGATCTTTATGACTCTCTTTCTCTCTCTACTCCTAAAACTCTTCGAATAAATAAAAATGATATTGGTTTGATTTGAGGAGAGAAGAAAAAATAAGTCTATTGTGACTTGATAAGGAAAAAATAAATAACCAGGTATCACTCCTTGGCGGCTAACGTAACAGCATGTGGAGCACTACCGTATAGAATATTTTTTTTACTAATTGAATCTGTATTAGTTTCAACAAGGCGTGACGAAAAAATTTGAAGTCTTTTTGCTCTTTATGACTCTCTTTCTCTCTCTACTCCTAAAACTCTTCGAATAAATAAAAATGATATTGGTTTGGTTTGAGTTAAGAAAAAAAGTAAATCTATTGTGACTTGATAAGGAAAAAAAATAACCACGTATTACTCCTTGGCGGCTAACGTAACAACATGCGGAGCACTACCGTATAAAATATTTTGTTTTACTAATTGAATGTCTATTCGTTTCAACAAGCAGTGACGAAAAAAAAGATGAGGTCCTTTTGCTCTTTACGCTTCTCTTTCTCTCTGCGCTTCCAAAACTCGTCCAAACAAGTCGTTTGTAAGTTGATAAGAAAAAAATAAATAACCAGGTATCACTCCTTGGCGGCTAACGTAACAGCATGTGGAGCGCTACCGTATAAAACATTTTTTTTACTAATTCAATCTGTATTAGTTTCAACAAGGAGTGACGAAAAAATTTGAAGTCTTTTTGCTCTTTATGACTTTCCTTCTATCTCTACTCCTAAAACTCTTCGAATAAATAAAAATGATATTGATTTGGTTTGAGATAAGAAAAAAAATAAGTCTATTGTGACTTGATAAGGAAAAAAAATAAATAACCAGGTATCACTCCTTGGCGGCTAACGTACCAGCATGCGGAGCACTACCGTATAAAATATTTTTTTACTAATTGAATCTGTATTAGTTTCAACAAGGGGTGATGAAAAAATTTGAAGTCTTTTTGATCTTTATGACTCTCTTTCTCTCTCTACTCCTAAAACTCTTCGAATAAATAAAAATGATATTGGTTTGGTTTGAGTTAAGAAAAAAAATAAGTATATTGTGACTTGATAAGGAAAAAAAATAAATAACCAGGTTTCACTCCTTGGCGGCTAACGTAACAGCATGTGGAGCACTACCGTATAAAATATTTTTTTTACTAATTGAATCTGTATTAGTTTCAACAAGGAGTGACGAAAAAAATTTGAAATCTTTTTGCTCTTTATGACTCTCTTTCTCTCTCTACTCCTAAAACTCTTCGAATAAATAAAAATAATATTGATTTGGTTTGAGTTAAGAAAAAAAATGTCTATTGTGACTTGATAAGGAAAAAAAATAAATAACCAAGTATCACTCCTGGCGGCTAACGTACCAGCATGCGGAGCACTACCGTATAAAATATTTTTTTACTAATTGAATCTGTATTAGTTTCAACAAGGAGTGACGAAAAAATTTGAAGTCTTTTTGCTGTTTATGACTCTCTTTCTCTCTCTACTCCTAAAACTCTTCGAATAAATAAAAATGATATTGGTTTGGTTTCAGAAAAAAAATAAGTCTATTGTGACTTGATAAGGAAAAAAAATAAATAACCAGGTATCACTCCTTGGCGGCTAACGTAACAGCATGCGGAGCACTACCGTATAAAATATTTTTTTACTTATTGAATCTGTATTAGTTTCAACAAGGAGTGACGAAAAAATTTGAAGTTTCTTTGCTCTTTATGACTCTCTTTCTCTCTCTACTCCTAAAACTCTTCGAATAAATAAAAATAATATTGGTTTGTTTGAGATAAGAAAAAAAAAAGTCTATTGTGACTTGATAAGGAAAAAAAATAAATAACCAGGTATCACTCCTTGGCGGCTAACGTAACAGCATGCGGAGCACTACCGTATAAAATATTTTTTTACTAATTGAATCTGTATTAGTTTCAACAAGGGGTGACGAAAAAATTTGAAGTCTTTTTGATCTTTATGACTCTCTTTCGCTCTCTACTCCTAAAACTCTTCGAATAAATAAAAATGATATTGGTTTGGTTTGAGTTAAGAAAAAAAATAAGTCTATTGTGACTTGATAAGGAAAAAAAAATAACCAGGTATCACGCCTTGGCGGCTAACGTAACAGCATGCGGAGCACTACCGTATAAAATATTTTTTTACTAATTGAATCTGTATTAGTTTCAACAAGGGGTGACGAAAAAATTTGAAGTCTTTTTGATCTTTATGACTCTCTTTCTTTCTCTACTCCTAAAACTCTTCGAATAAATAAAAATGATATTGGTTTGGTTTGAGTTAAGAAAAAAAATAAGTCTATTGTGACTTGATAAGGAAAAAAAATAACCAGGTATCACGCCTTGGCGGCTAACGTAACAGCATGCGGAGCACTACCGTATAAAATATTTTTTTACTAGTTGAATCTGTATTAGTTTCAACAAGGGGTGACGAAAAAATTTGAAGTCTTTTTGATCTTTATGACTCTCTTTCTTTCTCTACTCCTAAAACTCTTCGAATAAATAAAAATGATATTGGTTTGGTTTGAGTTAAGAAAAAAAAAGTCTATTGTGACTTGATAAGGAAAAAAAAATAACCAGGTATCACGCCTTGGCGGCTAGCGTAACAGCATGCGGAGCACTACCGTATAAAATATTTTTTTACTAATTGAATCTGTATTAGTTTCAACAAGGGGTGACGAAAAAATTTGAAGTCTTTTTGCTGTTTATGACTCTCTTTCTCTCTCTACTCCTAAAACTCTTCGAATAAATAAAAATGATATTGGTTTGGTTTCAGAAAAAAAATAAGTCTATTGTGACTTGATAAGGAAAAAAAATAAATAACCAGGTATCACTCCTTGGCGGCTAACGTAACAGCATGCGGAGCACTACCGTATCAAATATTTTTTTACTTATTGAATCTGTATTAGTTTCAACAAGGAGTGATGAAAAAATTTGAAGTCTCTTTGCTCTTTATGACTCTCTTTCTCTCTCTACTCCTAAAACTCTTCGAATAAATAAAAATAATATTGGTTTGTTTGAGATAAGAAAAAAAAAGTCTATTGTGACTTGATGATGAAAAAAAAATAACCAGGTATCACTCCTTGGCGGCTAACGTAACAGCATGTGGAGCACTACCGTATAAAATATTTTTTTACTAATTGAATCTGTATTAGTTTCAACAAGGGGTGACGAAAAAATTTGAAGTCTTTTTGCTGTTTATGACTCTCTTTCTCTCTCTACTCCTAAAACTCTTCGAATAAATAAAAATGATATTGGTTTGGTTTCAGAAAAAAAATAAGTCTATTGTGACTTGATAAGGAAAAAAAATAAATAACCAGGTATCACTCCTTGGCGGCTAACGTAACAGCATGCGGAGCACTACCGTATAAAATATTTTTTTACTTATTGAATCTGTATTAGTTTCAACAAGGAGTGACGAAAAAATTTGAAGTCTCTTTGCTCTTTATGACTCTCTTTCTCTCTCTACTCCTAAAACTCTTCGAATAAATAAAAATAATATTGGTTTGTTTGAGATAAGAAAAAAAAAAGTCTATTGTGACTTGATAAGGAAAAAAAAATAAATAACCAGGTATCACTCTTTGGCGGCTAACGTACCAGCATGTGGAGCACTACCGTATAAAATATTTTTTTACTAATTGAATCTGTATTAGTTTCAACAAGGGGTGACGAAAAAATTTGAAGTCTTTTTGCTGTTTATGACTCTCTTTCTCTCTCTACTCCTAAAACTCTTCGAATAAATAAAAATGATATTGGTTTGGTTTCAGAAAAAAAATAAGTCTATTGTGACTTGATAAGGAAAAAAAATAAATAACCAGGTATCACTCCTTGGCGGCTAACGTAACAGCATGCGGAGCACTACCGTATAAAATATTTTTTTACTTATTGAATCTGTATTAGTTTCAACAAGGAGTGACGAAAAAATTTGAAGTCTCTTTGCTCTTTATGACTCTCTTTCTCTCTCTACTCCTAAAACTCTTCGAATAAATAAAAATAATATTGGTTTGTTTGAGATAAGAAAAAAAAAAGTCTATTGTGACTTGATAAGGAAAAAAAAATAAATAACCAGGTATCACTCCTTGGCGGCTAACGTAACAGCATGTGGAGCACTACCGTATAAAATATTTTTTTACTAATTGAATCTGTATTAGTTTCAACAAGGGGTGACGAAAAAATTTGAAGTCTCTTTGCTCTTTATGACTCTCTTTCTCTCTCTACTCCTAAAACTCTTCGAATAAATAAAAATAATATTGGTTTGTTTGAGATAAGAAAAAAAAAGTCTATTTTGACTTGATAAGGAAAAAAAATAACCAGGTATCACTCCTTGGCGGCTAACGTAACAGCATGCGGAGCACTACCGTATAAAATATTTTTTTACTAATTGAATCTGTATTAGTTTCAACAAGGGGTGACGAAAAAATTTGAAGTCTTTTTGCTCTTTATGACTCTTTTCCTCTCTCTACTCCTAAAACTCTTCGAATAAATAAAAATGATATTGGTTTGGTTTGAGTTAAGAAAAAAAATAAGTCTATTGTGACTTGATAAGGAAAAAAAATATATAACCAGGTATCACTCCTTGGCGACTAACGTAACAGCATGCGGAGCACTACCGTATAAAATATTTTTTTACTAATTGAATCTGTATTAGTTTCAACAAGGGGTGACGAAAAAATTTGAAGTCTCTTTGCTCTTTATGACTCTCTTTCTCTCTCTACTCCTAAAACTCTTCGAATAAATAAAAATAATATTGGTTTGTTTGAGATAAGAAAAAAAAAGTCTATTTTGACTTGATAAGGAAAAAAAATAACCAGGTATCACTCCTTGGCGGCTAACGTAACAGCATGCGGAGCACTACCGTATAAAATATTTTTTTACTAATTGAATCTGTATTAGTTTCAACAAGGGGTGACGAAAAAATTTGAAGTCTTTTTGCTCTTTATGACTCTTTTCCTCTCTCTACTCCTAAAACTCTTCGAATAAATAAAAATGATATTGGTTTGGTTTGAGTTAAGAAAAAAAATAAGTCTATTGTGACTTGATAAGGAAAAAAAATATATAACCAGGTATCACTCCTTGGCGACTAACGTAACAGCATGCGGAGCACTACCGTATAAAATATTTTTTTACCAATTGAATCTGTATTAGTTTTAACAAGGAGTGACGAAAAAATTTGAAGTCTTTTTGATCTTTATGACTCTCTTTCTCTACTCCTAAAACTCTTCGAATAAATAAAAATGATATTGGTTTGGTTTGAGTTACGAAAAAAAGTAAGTCTATTGTGACTTGATAAGGAAAAAAAATAAATAACCAGGTTTACTCCACCAAGTTATTCCTTGGCGGCTAACGTAACAGCATATGGAGCACTACCGTATAAAACATTTTTTTTACTAATTCAATCTGTATTAGTTTCAACAAGGAGTGACGAAAAAATTTGAAGTCTTTTTGCTCTTTATGACTTTCTTTCTATCTCTACTCCTAAAACTCTTCGAATAAATAAAAATGATATTGGTTTGGTTTGAGTTAAGAAAAAAAATAAGTCTATTGTGACTTGATAAGGAAAAAAAATAAATAACCAGGTATCACTCCTTGGCGACTAACGTAACAGCATGCGGAGCACTACCGTATAAAATATTTTTTTACCAATTGAATCTGTATTAGTTTTAACAAGGAGTGACGAAAAAATTTGAAGTCTTTTTGCTCTTTATGACTCTCTTTCTCTCTCTACTCCTAAAACTCTTCGAATAAATAAAAATGATATTGGTTTGGTTTCAGAAAAAAAATAAGTCTATTGTGACTTGATAAGGAAAAAAAATAAATAACCAGGTATCACTCCTTGGCGGCTAACGTAACAGCATGCGCAGCACTACCGTATAAAATATTTTGTTTTACTAATTGAATGTCTATTCGTTTCAACAAGCAGTGACGAAAAAAAAGATGAGGTTCTTTTGCTCTTTACGCTTCTCTTTCTCTCTGCGCTTCCAAAACTCGTCCAAACAAGTCTAAGTTGATAAGAAAAAAATAAATAACGAGGTATCACTCCTTGGCGGCTAACTTAACAGCATGTGGAGCACTACCGTATAAAATATTTTGTTTTACTAATTGAATCTCGTTCGTTTCAACAAGCAGTGACAAATAAAAGTTGAGGTCCTTTTGCACTTTACGCTTCTCTTTCTCTTTCTACTCCCCAACTCTTCGAATAAATAAAAAATGATATTGGTTTGGTTTGAGTTAAGAAAAAAAATAAGTCGATTATGGTAAATAACGAGGCATCACTCCTTGGCGGCTAACCTAACTGCATGCGGAGCACTACCGTATATTTTTTTTTTTTTTACTTATTGAATCTGTATTCGTTTCAACAAGCAGTGACGGAAAAAAGATGAGGTACTTTTGCTCTTACGTCTTTCTTTCTCTCTATACTCCCAAAACTCTAATAATAAATAAAAATTAGTTTAGTTTGGTTTAAAAAAATAAGTCGTTTGTGACTTGATAAGGAAAAAAATAGGTAAAGTGGTATCACTCCCTGGCGGCTAACGTAACAAAATGTGGAGCGCTACCGTATAAAATATATATTTTTAAGAATTGAATTTTCTATTCATTTTGACAAGCAGTGACGAAAAAAACTCTCCGAATAAATTAAAATGATTTTGACTTGGATTAAAAATTTAGGAAAACAGTAAATCGATAGTGACTTGATAAAGATAAAAATGAAGCATTATCACTCCCTGGCAGATAACGTAACAGCATGCGGAGCACTACCGTATAAATAATTTTTTTTTACCAATTGAATTTATATTCGTTTTAACAAGCACTGACAAAAGAAATTTAAGTCCTTTTGTCCTTTACACCTCTCTCCCTCCCTCTACTCCGAAAATTTTGCGAATAAATTAAAATTATATTGGTTTGGTTTAAACGTTTAGGGAAAATAATAAATCGATAGTGGCTTGGAAAGGAAAAAAATCACCATGCGGAGCGCTACCGTATAACTTTTTTTTTACCAACTGACTTTCCGTTCGATTCAAAGAAAGAAATTGAAGCTTTTTTGCTTTCTGCACCTCTCTCTCTCTCTCTCTCTCTCTCTCTCTCTCTCTTTACACCCAAAACTCTCCGAATAAATTAAAATGATAATCTACCTGCGGGGCCCAGTTTTGATTATTATTCATGAAATTTTATGGCGGGCTCCGAGTAATTAATTTAAAAAGGCAGTCTCCGGACAACATAATTAAATATCATACGGCAAAGTGGCGATTGTGTCCAATACGAAATTCAACAACACACACACAGAGAGAGAGCGACTTTATCTAAATGCAAATGAAGCCGTGCGGGGGCCGTAGGTAAAGTAACGCACTGTGGCTGTTTTTTTTTTTGCAACCGCCCGCTGGGCGTCGGGGAGGGAGGAGGAGGAGGACGTCATCGTTGGTTTGCTTTTATTGCCTTGTCCGAGCCGATTTAAATTGCCTGGTAAATGGGGTGAAAAATGGCTCTACTGCTGATTTAAGGGGATGAAAGCTTTAGTGGTGTTGACTTGAGGAGGATTTTTCGCAAATCTGAGAGCATAGTGTTGTTTACTTTTTTCTTAGTTTCCTACTAGGGAAAACAGTGGTAGTACTTTTATCTGTACAAAAAATTACGTTTCTTTTGAACGTTGTAAATATTAGTTCAGTCACGTTAAAATGTGACAAGCTTTTCTCTTATGTCTCTTATATATCGACTGCTGAATCGAAGCTGAGACCTGCAACTGGGCGAAGCACAAACAGACCTTTTACTTCGAGTAACTTGTTACTAGATTATGTCCTTGATTATGTCACTAGGGTCAGTAACAGTAAAAGGGCGTTTCTTGTGCTAGTCGCAAATATTGTGGAGCAGTTGCAAGCAAAACAAAATTACTTAGAGTAAGTTATGCGCAGCCAAGCTAAGATTTGCAACTCGCCTAAACATAAAAACAAATTTGCTCAGAGTAAGTAATCCGCAGCGAAGCTAAGGCAATTGGGCTAAGCATGAAAAAAACTTTTACTCAAAGTAATAGATGCGCAACGACGCTGAGGCTTGCAACTGGGCTAAACATAAAAATTCATTTACTCAGAGTAAGTAAAGTAAGTAATACGCAGTGGAACCCAAGCCAACTGAGCTAAACAAAAAATTGTACTAAAAATGATAGATGTGTAGTTGCAAACCTCAGCGGAACTAATGTCTGCCACTGGGCTAAACATAAAATAAAATCACTTACAATGATAGACTTGCATTTGCAGGCTTCAGCGAAACTAATATCTGCGACTTAGCTAAAGATAAAAAATACTTACTCAGACTAAGCAATGCGCAGCATAGCTGAGGCTTGCAACTGGGTCTAACATAAAAAAAAAATATTCAAAAGTGATAGATGTGGAGTTGCAGGTGTTGTAACTAAGGTCTGCAACTTGGCTAAACATTAAAAAAATACTCAGATTAAGTAATGCTCAGCAAATCTGAGGCTTGTAATTGGACTAAACGTAAAAAAAACCTTTTACTCAAAGTGATAGATGTGCAGTTGCAGACCACAGCAAAACTAAGGTCTGCAACTGGGCATAATAAAAAAAAAGGTTTAGTCAAAGTAATAAATGCACAGCTGCGGGCCTTAGCAAAGCTGAGGCCTGCAACTTGGCTAAACATAAAAACCATTTACTCAGAGTAAGTAATGCGCAGCGAAACTAAGGCTTGCAACAGGGCTAAACATAAAAAAAAAACATTTCAAGAGTGATAGATGTGCAGTTGCAGGTGTTGTAACTAAGGTCTGCAACTTGGCTAAACATAAAAAAAATAGTCAGATTAAGTGTTGCTCAGCAAATCTGAGGGTTGTAATTGCACTAAACATTAAAAAAACCTTTTACTCTGAATAAGCGAGGCTAAGTTGCTGGCCTTAGCAAATCTGAGGCTTACAACTGGGCGAAACATAAAAAAACATTTACTTGCTTCCAAGGTAAGATTTGCAGCTGAGTTAAACATAAAAACAAATTTACTGAGAATAAGTAATACGCATGAAAACTAAGGCAACTGGGCTAAACATAAAAAAACCTTTTACTCAAAGTAATAGAGGCGCAGCGAAGCTTAAGCTTGCAACTGGGCCAAACATAGAAGCACATTTACTCACAGTAAGTAATACGCAGCGGAGCCTAGCCAACTAGGCTAAACATAAAAAAAAACTTTTAGTAAAAATGGTAGATGTGCAGTTGCAAGCATCAGCGGAAATAAAGTCTACAACTGGGCTATACAAAAAAAACATTTACTTAGAATAAGTAATGCGCCGCAAAGCTGAGGCTGGCACATAAAAACTGAGTCTCACATAAAAAAAATACTCAAAGTGATAGATGTGAAGTTGCAGGTGTTGCAACTACAGTCTGCAAATTGGCTAAATATAAAAACACATTACTCAGATTAAGTAATGCCCAGCAAATCTGAGGCTTGTACTTGGACTAAACATAAAGACCCTTTTACTCAAAGTCATAGATGTGCAGTTGCAGACCACAGCAAAACTAAGGTTTGCAACTTGGCCACACATAAAGAAACGTTTACTCAGAGTAAGCAATTCGCAGCAACGCTGAGGATTGCAGCTGAGCCTAATTAACTGCGGTCTGCAACTGAGCTTAACATAAAAAAAAACTTGGAAGCTTGGAACTTGTCTAAACATAAACAACCGTTGACTCAGAGTAAGTAATTCTCAACGAAAATAAGATTTGCAACAGGGCTAAAAATTAAAAAGCGTTTACTCTGAGTAAGTAATGCGCAGTGAAGCTGAGGCTTGCAACTGGGTCTAATATAACAAAAGATCTTTTACTCAAAGTGATAAATGTGCAGTTGCAGGCCTGAGCGAAACTAATGTCTGCAACTGGGCCTAACAATAAAAAAACTTTTGGTCAAAGTAATACACGCGCAGTTGCTAACTTGGTTGAATATAAAAAACATTTACTCAGACTAAGTAAGGGGCAGCGAAGCTGAGGCATGGAAATGGGCTAGACATAAAAAAAATGACTCAGTGTAAGTAATGCACATCAAATCTGAGGCTTGCAATTGGGCGAAACATAAAAAAAAATTTTTACTCAAAGTGATAGATGTGCAGTTGCAGATATTGACGAAGCTGAGGCCTGCAACATGACTAAACATAATATATAATAAATCAAAATTATTCGGAGTAAGTAATGCGCAGCAAAGCGGACCTAACATAAAAAACTATTTACTTAAAGTGAGAGATGTGCAGTTGCAAGTCTTAGCAAAACTAAGGGTTGCAACTGGGCTTAACATAAAGAAAAAATTTTTGTCAAAGTAAGAGATACGCAACTACGGGCCTTAGCAAAGTTGAGCCCTGCAACTTGGTTAAAGATAAAAACCATTTACTCAGCAACATTGCAACTGCGCTAAACATAAATGACATTAGTAATAGTAATAGATATGCAGATGCAGACATCAACGATCCGATCAAAAACAGAAAAAAAATTAAGTGTTTAAAGGGACAGTTATTTTTTTCTCAATTGGTGTGGGTTGTAAGAAGCTTATTACGTACGAATTTTAAGTTTGCGGAGAGTGCGTATTTCCATGAGTACGTAAATGCTTTACAACCCGCATTTCGTACTATACTTTATCTACGACGCTATAGGAATAGACATTTTGAAACTATTATAAATAAATGTTAACAAATCAGAAAATGGATGAAAGTTGAATTTGAAAGCTAGCCGCCATTAAAATTACGAATTGGTGGCGAGTGGACTATTGCTAGACGACGCGTGCGTAAGGAGCTCCTTACTAGCGAAGTAGAGCTTGTGTTATTTGCTATTTACTTAGTAGTCGTAGATAAAGTAAATTACAACTGTTTATTGATATTTTGGGGTCAAAGCACACAAGTTTCGGAGAACGATCACTAAGGTTAAGCTTTTTGTTCAATTTAGATTATATTAGAACATTGGGTATGGGCCTATTCGCCATTACTGCCATTGGTATTCTTATCACCCTCCTCCAAAAAACAATGGCGTAATGGCCGTTTCACTTTCAACGTCCACCGCGATTCTGCAATTATCCACGCTTGAACGAAGGGGGCCCCAATTTAGGCCCCCTTTGCTGTTCCACAACGAGCCTCTTTTGTTTTTGTTGCTGGGCGTTCACGCCCATCACGACGCCATTTTGAGTTATGGTTCACGATTCCCATAATATGCCAACACGGTCACGGTGATCGGTTGCCTATACATGTGTTCTACCGAGCTTATAATTATTGTTGATGGTACTGATGATGGTGCTCTATAGACACGCCACTGCCCACTGATGCTGGATTGGTGTTAACGATATTTTCTTTTTGTTTCAGCTGATAGACGCCAGCTACCGTAGTAGCCCGTCGTCCCAGACCCTGGCTGTGATAGTTTTGTGTTCAGTGCTACTCGGACTACTAGTTTTCATAGCTATCATACTAGTTTGGAAGTAAGTACATTTTTACGTTTACAATTTTTGTCTTGGAACTGATTGGATCAGTCATCGGATAAAGATGGTACTCTTCTTCCGGGATAACAAATAACAACCCACATCCACGTAAGAATTCACTACTTGACACTGGACTTTCAAGCTACTTGACTTAGTTTGACATGTTATCAATTTTTATTTTCATACCTTTATCTTTTCAAAAGTGTCCAATTACCTATTTTGACGTCAAATTAGATATTTAGATTAATCTTAAAAAGTTAAGACAGATATAAAAACCGTTATAGGCCGCGTATAGGGCCCATAGAAAAGTTATTATATATATCTCAAATATGATTGCTCCGTTGGAAAAAAATTAGTTTACATCAAAACAACACTTCTGATTCACCCTGTATAATGTAAATAAGTGAATTTGAATTGAAAGCAGCCTTCTCAACCTCACCTTTTTATTTAGATTTCTTTTCCCAGTAAGTCAGGGGCGATAATTTGTTGCGTCTAAATCGAATTGGGACACCCTGTATATCCAAAACGGATGATGAGGCATATACAGGGGGCTTCTTAATATTTAAGGAGGTGATTCTTTGGCCCATTTTCCAGAAAAAACTTCATATGAACATATGTCCTGAACGTCTTTACTATTGAGATACCTACAGGGTGCTAAAAAGTTTCAAAAATTTCCTTTTTGATTAACATCTGTGATCTGTAAAATTTACACTTTTAAATTGGTTTTCTTATTAAAACAAATAAGACATTATTTAAAATTTTTGGTTAAAAATTGTCTCATTACGAATCCTATACTTTTTTAGTTTGGAGTCAGTGTTTTTTGAGCCCACTTCCAATCTAGTCCAATTTTTGAAACTTCCAACGGTTTTCAAGATACTTAATAATAATGAATTAAAAATCCATGAAGTTTGTACTCGTTTTCAGCTAATTTTTTCCAACTAAAACGGCAGTCCAGTCCAATTTTTGAAACCTTTAACCGTTCTCGATATATCTACTAACTCTGTTGTTTTCAAAGATAAACCCATGAAATTTGTATTCGTTTTCAGCAAATTTTTTTTAACTAAAATAGTGAACAATTTTTGAAGCATCCAAAATATCTACTAACTTTGTTATGTTCAAAGGTAAACCCATGAAAATTGTCCTCATTTCCAGCTCATTTTTTCCAACTCAGACGATGTTCCAGCCCAGCTTCCGAAATATCCAACCGTTCTCGAGATATATACTAACTTTGCTATTTTCCAAGATAATCCCATGAAGTTTGTACTCGTTTTCAGCTAATCTTTTCCAACTAAGATGATGGTCCAGTCCAATTCTTACTACCTCCAACCTTTCTCGAGGTATCAACTAACTTTGTTATTTTCAAAGGTAAACCCATGATGTAAAGAGTAGGTGGTCACCAATTGGTCGACAAATTGGAGACCATGTGTCGTGGCTTAAAGCCAAAAGGCTATGGAATAGCGGTGAGATATTGTCCAGAGCAGGCGACATCCACCTTTGTGGCTTTAAGCCACAACACATGGTCTCCAATTTGTCGACCAGCTAAAGCTGTACTGATGAGGGGTAGACCCCGAAATTAATCTGCAGATGAGTTGATCGACAACTGCTGACCACCTACTCTTTACACTTCGTTTTGGTTCCGATAACTTGGGAGGTACAGAGCAATATTGGTGCTTCTCGAACTGAGAACCATCTGCCATGCAGTAATAGATGTAATACGCTGGTGGATGTCGCCTGCTCTGTACAACATCTCACCGATAAACCCATGATGTTTGTACTCGTTTTCAGCCAACTTTTTCCAACTAAGACGATAGTCTAGTCCAATCTTTGAAACCTCCTTTTCTAACTAAGACTATGGTCCGGTTCAATTTTTAATACCTCCAACCGTTCTTGAGATATCTGCTAACTTTGTTATTTTCAAATATAGACCCATGAAGTTTGTATTCGTTGTCAGCTAATTTTTTCCAACTAAAACAATGGTCCAGTCTAATTTTTGAAATGTCTAATGTATCTACTAACTTTTTTATATTCAATGAAAATACCTATGGAATTTGTACTCATTTTCAGCTCATTTTTTCCAACGAAGACGATGGTCCTGAGCTTTTGAAATCTCCAATCGTTCTTGTGATATCTATCAACTTTGTTATTTTCCAAGATAATCTCATGAAGTTTGCACTCGTTTTCAGCTAACCTTTTCTAACTAAGACTATGGTCCGGTCCAATTTTTAATACCTCCAACCGTTCTTGAGATATCTGCTAACTTTGTTATTTTCAAAGATAAACCCATGAAGTTTGTATTCGTTGTCAGCTAATTTTTTCCAACTAAAACAATGGATCAGTCTAATTTTTGTAACGTCCAATGTATCTACTAACTTTGTTATATTGAATGAAAATACCTATTGAATTTGTGCTCATTTTCAGCTACTAACTTTGTTATTTTCCAAGATAATCCCATGAAGTTTGCACTGGTTTTCAGCTAACCTTTTCTAACTAAGACTGTGGTCCGGTCCAGTTTTAAATACCTCCAACCGTTCTTGAGATATCTGCTAACTTTGATATTTTCAAAGATAAATTCATGAAGTTTGTATTCGTTTTCAGCTAATTTTTTCCAACTAAAACAATGGATGAGTCTAATTTTTGTAACGTCCAATGTATCTACTAACTTTGCTATGTTCAATGAAAATACCTATGGAATTTGTACTCACTTTCAGCTCATTTTTTCCAACGAAGACGATGGTCCTGAGCTTTTGAAATCTCCAATCGTTCTTGTGATATCTATCAACTTTGTTATTTTTCAAGATAATCCCATGAAGTTTGCACTCGTTTTCAGCTAACCTTTTCTAACTAAGACTATGGTCCGGTCCAATTTTTAATACCTCCAACCGTTCTTGAGATATCTGCTAACTTTGATATTTTCAAAGATAAACCCATGAAGTTTGTATTCGTTGTCAGCTAATTTTTTCCAACTAAAACAATGGATCAGTCTAATTTTTGTAACGTCCAATGTATCTACTAACTTTGTTATATTGAATGAAAATACCTATTGAATTTGTGCTCATTTTCAGCTACTAACTTTGTTATTTTCCAAGATAATCCCATGAAGTTTGCACTGGTTTTCAGCTAACCTTTTCTAACTAAGACTGTGGTCCGGTCCAGTTTTAAATACCTCCAACCGTTCTTGAGATATCTGCTAACTTTGATATTTTCAAAGATAAACCCATGAAGTTTGTATTCGTTTTCAGCAAATTTTTTCCAACTAAAACAATGGATCAGTCTAATTTTTGTAACGTCCAATGTATCTACTAACTTTGCTATATTCAATGAAAATACCTATGGAATTTGTACTCACTTTCAGCTCATTTTTTCCAACGAAGACGATGGTCCTGAGCTTTTGAAATCTCCAATCGTTCTTGTGATATCTATCAACTTTGTTATTTTCCAAGATAATCCCATGAAGTTTGCACTCGTTTTCAGCTAACCTTTTCTAACTAAGACTATGGTCCGGTCCAATTTTTAATACCTCCAACCGTTCTTGAGATATCTGCTAACTTTGTTATTTTCAAAGATAAACCCATGAAGTTTGTATTCGTTGTCAGCTAATTTTTTCCAACTAAAACAATGGATCAGTCTAATTTTTGTAACGTCCAATGTATCTACTAACTTTGTTATATTGAATGAAAATACCTATTGAATTTGTGCTCATTTTCAGCTACTAACTTTGTTATTTTCCAAGATAATCCCATGAAGTTTGCACTGGTTTTCAGCTAACCTTTTCTAACTAAGACTGTGGTCCGGTCCAGTTTTAAATACCTCCAACCGTTCTTGAGATATCTGCTAACTTTGATATTTTCAAAGATAAACCCATGAAGTTTGTATTCGTTTTCAGCAAATTTTTTCCAACTAAAACAATGGATCAGTCTAATTTTTGTAACGTCCAATGTATCTACTAACTTTGCTATATTCAATGAAAATACCTATGGAATTTGTACTCACTTTCAGCTCATTTTTTCCAACGAAGACGATGGTCCTGAGCTTTTGAAATCTCCATTCGTTCTTGTGATATCTATCAACTTTGTTATTTTCCAAGATAATCCCATGAAGTTTGAACTCGTTTTCAGCTAACCTTTTCTAACTAAGACTATGGTCCGGTCCAATTTTTAATACCTCCAACCGTTCTTGAGATATCTGCTAACTTTGTTATTTTCAAAGATAAACCCATGAAGTTTGTATTCGTTGTCAGCTAATTTTTTCCAACTAAAACAATGGATCAGTCTAATTTTTGTAACGTCCAATGTATCTACTAACTTTGTTATATTGAATGAAAATACCTATTGAATTTGTGCTCATTTTCAGCTACTAACTTTGTTATTTTCCAAGATAATCCCATGAAGTTTGCACTGGTTTTCAGCTAACCTTTTCTAACTAAGACTGTGGTCCGGTCCAGTTTTAAATACCTCCAACCGTTCTTGAGATATCTGCTAACTTTGATATTTTCAAAGATAAACCCATGAAGTTTGTATTCGTTTTCAGCAAATTTTTTCCAACTAAAACAATGGATCAGTCTAATTTTTGTAACGTCCAATGTATCTACTAACTTTGCTATATTCAATGAAAATACCTATGGAATTTGTACTCACTTTCAGCTCATTTTTTCCAACGAAGACGATGGTCCTGAGCTTTTGAAATCTCCAATCGTTCTTGTGATATCTATCAACTTTGTTATTTTCCAAGATAATCCCATGAAGTTTGCACTCGTTTTCAGCTAACCTTTTCTAACTAAGACTATGGTCCGGTCCAATTTTTAATACCTCCAACCGTTCTTGAGATATCTACTAACTTTGTTATATTCAATGAAAATACCTATGGAATTTGTGCTCTTTTCAGCTACTAACTTTGTTATTTTCCAAGATGATCCCATGAAGTTTGCACTGGGTTTCAGCTAACCTTTTCTAACTAAGACTGTGGTCCGGTCCAATTTTAAATAACTCCAACCGTTCTTGTGATATCTACTAACTTTGTTATTTTCCAGGATAATCTCATGAAGTTTGCACTGGTTTTCAGCTAACTTTTTCTAACTAAGACTGTGGTCCGGTCCAATTTTAAATACCTCCAACCGTTCTTGAGATATCTGCTAACTTTGTTATTTTCAAAAATAAACCCATGAAGTTGGTATTCGTTTTCAGCAAATTTTTTCCAACTAAAACTATGGTTCAGTCTAATTTTTGTAACGTTCAATGTATCTACTAACTTTGCTATATTCAATGAAAATACCTATGGAATTTGTACTCATTTTCAGCTCATTTTCTCCAACGAAGACGATGGTCCTGAGCTTTTGAAATCTCCAACCGTTCTTGTGATATCTAGTAACTTTGCTATTTTCCAAGATAATCCCATGAAGTTTGCACTGGTTTTCAGCTAACCTTTTCTAACTAAGACTGTGGTCCGGTCCAATTTTAAATAACTCCAACCGTTCTTGAGATATCTGCTAACTTTGTTATTTTCCAAGATAATCCCATGAAGTTTGCACCCGTTTTCAGCTAACTTTTTCTAACTAAGACTATGGTCCGGTCCAATTTTTAATACCTCCAACCGTTATTGAGACATGTGCTAACTTTGTTATTTTCAAAGTTACACCCATGAAGTTTGTATTCGTTGTCAGCTAATTTTTTCCAACTAAAACAATGGTCCAGTCCAATTTTTGAAGTCTCTATTTGTTCTCGAGATATTTACTTTTTAACCCTATAGTTCTCTATATACAGAGATAAAGTTCAGATGAAAAAGAAATTGGGAGGAGCCAAATCTCCGGAAGTATCCGATACTTTCCGTGGTAAGATAGGCCTTGGTTATTTTCGGAGAATCTAATAAAATATGAAAAATGTGTATAGTTTGCTTCGAAACTCAATTTGGACCATTTCCTGATTTCCCAGTTCTGAGTTCCCTCTCAAAGTGGCAAGTTAGGATCTTGGTTCTTGGCCAGACCGAAGGGCCAATATGTTTACTACTTTCCTGGAATTTTTCAGAAATTTACTGTTAAATTGTGAAATCTACATTCTACAAGGATCGACAAAAAATCAAGTGAAAAAATGAAGTTTTTCGTTCAGTTTTTACACTTTTTATACTACATGTAACACGGTTTCAGGTTAAATACAAACGCCCTTTCCGTCCGTATGACTCTTGTTGGGTAAAGCATCTAAAACTAATGGCTATTAGGTTAGTAACATAACCTAGAACATAACCCTACTTTTCAGTGTACTGCTGCACTACAGGTTGAGGTTAAACCCTCCCCCTTCTCTCCTCTACTAGTCCTCTCTCCCTCCCAATTTAATTAGCAACGATACCTTACATTATATATACTTCAAAGGAAGTCGGCAAGGCAAGAGAGCCAAACTCTAATCCAGGCCCGCACTGAGCGCCAGTTTTGGGCCCCCGCCAAAAACCCATCCGGTCGGAAAACCCATCTATACCGATAATCCCCCGCCGGCTAAAATAACTCTCGGAAAATGGAAAACAACTATCTATCGTTCGGGAAAACGCGCGCTTTTAACTCGTTGGAAGCAATCACAAAAGGATTCGAAGTGTATCTATTTGAATGGAATTTTCCCTTTCTCCCCCCCCCCCTCCCCCCATCGCACCCACCCCCCCGTATAAAAATACAACGTGTCAGGCCGACAATGCATCCAGCGTGCTGGAAGCTGCCAGTCGATTTCCTCTTTGGAAATTACTATTCGATGTGGGCTTTTGTTTATGATCATGGTACGGTTTTTTTTTCGCAATTATGGATTTTACATGATTTAAATCTATATCAAGATTTATCACATGTCAGGAATGACAAGCAAAAAATAGTAATTTTGAGTGAAAAAAAAATGGTTTTAGGACGTAATTTTTTCAACTTTTTTTTTAAGTTTATTTTTGTTCAACTTCATTTCAAAATAAAATAAAAATTGGTCTTTCCTCACTCGTTTCAAAAACTCAATTTTATTAGTTTTATTAGATTTGTGATGATTTTGTTTATGACATATTCTAAAAAGTATGAAGAAATCTAAATCACCTTTCAATTTCGTTTCCTAATTAACTATAGGTAAATGTTTGGTCGTTATTAAAAGTGTCATAAAAACAAATTTACTGCAAAATAGCCGTTCTGTGATGAAATCAGGAATCACTTCTGAGTGATAAAAAAGACATTTTTCAGTTAATTTAAACTCGATTCGAAGAATATCCCAATATTTAAGGATATCCTTAGCCACAGCTCCAGCGCCAGCGTAAAGCTTAATGATCCGAAATGAGGCAATTTTGGACCAAAGATTTTGAAAAATATCTTATTTTTTTAATAAAAAAAACAATTTAAGAGTATCATAATATTTAAGGACATCCTTTAGCTCCTGCTGCAGCGCCAGCGTCAAGAATAATGGCTCATACTGAGACAATTTTGAACCAAATATGTATAGAGCCAATATGGTGAAAATGTCTTAGTTCCTAGAACTAGTCTCAGAACAATTTAAGAATATCCCAATATTTAAGAATAACCTTTAGCCACAGCTCCAGCGCCAACGTGAAGTATAATGATTCGTAATGAAATAATTTTGGGCCAAAGATTTTAAAAAATATCTGAGATTCTTGGTAAGAAAACAATTTAAGAATATTCTAATATTTAAAGATATTTTTTAACCTCAGCGCCAGCGTAAAGTGTAATAATTCATAATGAGACAATTTTGTATCAAATATTTAAAAAATAATTTAGTTTTTTAATAAAAAAAATTAAGATTATCCTAATATTTAAAGGTATCCTTTAACCCCTGCTCCAGCCCTAGCGTAAGGTGTAACGCTTCTTAATGTGACAATCTTTGAACTTTTTTGAAATTTTTGAAAAAATATTTGAAAAAGTCTTAGTGCTTTAGTAAACAGAAAATAATTTAAGAATATGGTAATATTTGAAGGTATAAAATTTAAGAATTTCCTCCAGCCTCAACTCTAACTCCAGCGCCAACGTAAAGTATAAAGATTAGTAATGAGACAATTTTTGGACCAAGGATTTTAAAAGTTATCTTAAGTTTTTTATAAAAAAAAATAAGAACATTCTAATATTTAAGGATATCCTTTAGCCCCTTCTCCAGCCCTAGCGTAAGTATAACGCTTCTTAATGTGACAATCTTTGAACTGATATTTAAAAAGGGTCTTAGTTCTTTAGTAAAAAAAAATTATTTCAAAATATTTTAATATTTGAAGATATATAATTTAAGAATATCCTCCAATCCCATCCCCAACTCTATAAGAAGTTTTATAATATTCATAATAAGAAAATATTGGCGTATAGATTTGAGAAAATGTCTTAGTTTTTTAATAAAAATAAAAATTTTAGTATTGCCTAATATTTAAGAATATCCTTTAGCCCCAGCTCCCACGGCAGCGTAAAGCTTAATAATTCGTAATGAGACAATTTGCAGCGCCAGCGTCAAAAATAATGTTTGATAATCACACAATTTTTGCCCAACTATCGGTAAAAATATCTTAGTTCCTTAATAAAAGAACAATTTAAGAATATCTTAATATGTAAGGATATCCTTTCGTCCCAGTTCCCGGGCCATCGTAAAGTATAGGGTTCGTAATGAGACATTTTTGGGCCAAAGAATTAAAAAAATATCTGAGTTTCTTGGTAAGAAAACAATTTAGGAATATTCTAATATTTAAAGATATCATATACGTTTTGCGTCCTTTAATCAGGTCGATAGAAGTACTTCACATTTGTGAAAGAGCCAACGTTTCGACCTTTATTGAGGTCTTCCTCAGGGCTTTTTCAATATGCGAAGTTTGTCAACTAGGAACAACATTCCTGCTCTGAGGAAGACCTCAATAAAGGTCGAAACGTTGGCTCTTTCACAAATGTGAAGTAGTTATTTCTGTCCTACACCCGCTATTTTGACTTCTATCGATTTAAGGATATTCTTTAGCCCCAGCGCCAGCGTAAAGTGTAATGATTCATATTGAGACAATCTTGGATCAAATATTTAAAAAAATGTTTTAGTTTTTTTAATTAAAAAAATTAAGATTATCCTAATATTTAAAGATATCTTTTAAACCCTGCTCCAGCCCTAGCGTAAGGTGTAACGCTTCTTAATGTGACAATCTTTGAACTAATGTTTAAAAAGAGTTTTAGTTATTTAGTAAAAAGAAATTAATTTAGGAATATTTTAATATTTGAAGATATAAAATTTAAGAATATCTTCCAGCCCCAGTCCCAACTCTAGCTCCAGCGCCAACGTAAAGTAAAAATTTCTTAGTTTTTTAATAAAAATAAAAATTTAAGGATTGCCTAATATTTAAGGATATCCTTTAGCCCCATTAGCTCTTGCGCTAGCGTAAAGCTTAATAATTCGCATCGAGACAATTTTGGACACAAAATTTAAAATAATGTCATAGTTTCTTAGTAAAAACAAACAATTTAAAAATATCCTAATATTTAAGGATATCCTTTAGCCCCTGCTGCAGCGCCAGCGCCAATAATAATGGTTCATAATCACACAATTTTGGACCAAATATTGGTAACAATGTCTGCTTGTTGAGAGTTTTTTGGTAAGAATACAATTTAGGAATATTCTAATATTTAAAGATATTCTTTAGCCCCAGCGTCAGCGTAAGATATAATGATTTATAATCAGAAAATTTTCAACCAAATATTTAAAAAAAATATTTTATTTAATTAATAAAAAAAAAGGTTATCTTTATATTTAAAGATATCCTTTAACTCCTGCTCCAGCCCTAGCGTAAGATATAATGCTTCTTAATGTGACAATTTTTTAACACATTTTTAAAAAAAGTCTTAGTTCTTTAGTAAAAAAAAATAATTTAAGAATATATTAATATTTGGAGATATAAAATTTAAGAATATTTTCCAGCCCCAGCCCCAACTCTAGGTCCGGTACCAACATAAAATATAATGATTCGTAATGAGCCACTTTCGGACCAAGGATTTGAAAAAATGTCTCAGTTTTTGTAATAAAAAAAAGAAATTAAGATTATCGTAATATTTAAAGATCTCCTTTAACTCCTGCTCCAGGATTAGCGTAAGGTGTAACGCTCCTTAATGTGACATTTTTTTTAAATATTTAAAAAAGTTTTAGTTCTTTAGTAAAGAAAATAATTTAAGAATATCCTCCAGCCCCAACTCTAGATCCAGCGCCAACGTAAAGTATAATGATTCGTAATAAGACAACCTTGGACTAAAAATTTGAAAAAATTTCTTAGTTTTTTAATAAAAATAAAAATTTAAGGATTGCCTAATATTTAAGGATATCCTTTAGCCCCATTAGCTCTTGCGCTAGCGTAAAGCTTAATAATTCGCATCGAGACAATTTTGGACACAAAATTTAAAATAATGTCATAGTTTCTTAGTAAAAACAAACAATTTAATAATATCCTAATATTTAAGGATATCCTTTAGCCCCTGCTGCAGCGCCAGCGCCAATAATAATGGTTCATAATCACACAATTTTGGACCAAATATTGGTAACAATGTCTGCTTGTTGGTATAGTATTGGGAAAAAAGTTCATTAATAAAAGAACTATTTAAGAATATCCTAATATATAAGTAATGAGACAATTTTCTACCAAAGATTTAAAAAAATATCTGAGTTTTTTGGTAAGAATACAATTTAGGAATATTCTAATATTTAAAGATATTCTTTAGCCCCAGCGTCAGCGTAAGATATAATGATTTATAATCAGAAAATTTTCAACCAAATATTTAAAAAAAATATTTTATTTAATTAATAAAAAAAAAGGTTATCCTTATATTTAAAGATATCCTTTAACTCCTGCTCCAGCCCTAGCGTAAGATATAATGCTTCTTAATGTGACAATTTTTTAACACATTTTTAAAAAAAGTCTTAGTTCTTTAGTAAAAAAAAATAATTTAAGAATATATTAATATTTGGAGATATAAAATTTAAGAATATTTTCCAGCCCCAGCCCCAACTCTAGGTCCGGTACCAACATAAAATATAATGATTCGTAATGAGCCACTTTCGGACCAAGGATTTGAAAAAATGTCTCAGTTTGTGTAATAAAAAAAAGAAATTAAGATTATCCTAATTTTTAAAGATATAAAATTATAAAGGAATATCCCAGTATTCAAGAATATAAAATTTAAGATTATTATCCAGCTCCAGCTCCAGCCCCAAGTAAAGTATAATGATTCGTAATGAGACAATTTTTAATCATAGATTTGAAAAATCTTTTTTTTAAATAAAAAAATAGCAATTTAAGAATATTATATTATTTAAGGATGTCCTTTAGCGCCTGCTGCAGCGTCAATAATAATGGTTCATAATCACACAATTTTGGACCAAATATCTGTAAATATGTCTTAGTCGTAATAAAAGAACAATTTACGAATATCCTAATATACGGGGTGTTTATTATAAAACTTGTGAAATCCAAAACACCCTCCGAAATATATATCTTCCTATTTAAGCAAAACGCGACTTTGTGACACATCCAAATTAAGACCGTTGGTAGAAAATAGGGTTCTAAATATAATTCTGAGGTCCAGTTTGCTCAAAAATATAGACGAAGGCTCTATCCACCCCCACCCTCCGAAATATATATCTTCCTATTTAAGCAAAACTCGGCTTTGTGACACATCCAAATTAAGACCGTTGGTAGAAAATAGGGTTCTAAATATAAGTCAAAAGAAAAGAATGGCGAAACAAAAGTCCATTTATTTTGATTATGTCATCCTTTTCTGTCAAAATTTCATAGCCTGCTAGATGAAGTTTTATAATGAATACCCCGTATAAGGATATCCTTTCGCCCCAGTTCCAGGGCCAGCGTAAAGTATAGGGTTCGTAATGAGACAATTTTCTGCCAAAGATTTAAAAAAATTTCTCAGTTTCTTGGTAAGAATACAATTTAAGAATATTCTAATATTTAAAGATGTCCTTTAGCCCCAGCACCAGATTTAAAAAAATATCTCAGTTTCTTGGTAAGGTTACAATTTAAGAATATTCTAATATTTAAAGATGTCCTTTAGCCCCAGCACCAGCGTAAAGTATAATGATTCATAATCAGAGAATTTTCAACCAAATATTAAAAAAAAACATTTTATTTAATTAATAAAAAAAAAAAAAGGTTATCCTTATATTTAAAGATATCCTTTAACTCCTGCTCCAGCCCCTAGGGTAAGATATATTGCTTCTTAATGTGACAATTTTTTAACAAATATAAAGTCTTAGCTCTTTAGTAAAAAAAAATAATTTAAGAATATCTTAATATTTGGAGATATAAAATTTAAGAATATTCTCCAGCCCCAGCCCCAACTCTAGGTTCAGTGCCAACATCAAATATAATGATCCGTAATGAGCCATTTTATTACCAAGGATTTGACAAAATGTCTCAGTTTTTGTAATAAAAAAGAGCAATTAAGGATTTTTAAAGATAAAAAATTATATAGGAATATTCCAGTATTTAAGGATATAAAATTTAAGATTATTATCCAGCTCCAGCGCCAAGTAAAGTATAAGGATTCGTAATGAGACAATTTTTAATAAAAGATTTGAAAAATTGACTTTTTTATAAAAAAATAGCAATTTAAGAATATTCTAATATTTAAGAATGTTTTTTAGCCACAGCTTCGGCGCCAGCGTAAAGTATAATGATTCGTAATGAGATAATTTTGGACAGAAGATTTAAAATAATGTCATAGTTTCTTAGTAAAAAAAAAACACAATTTAAGAATATCCTAATATGTAAGAATATTTTTAAGCCACAACTCCAGCGCCAACGTGAAGTAATTATAATGATTCGTAATGAGACAATTTTGGACCAAAGATTTTTAAAATTATCTTAAGTTTTTTAATAAAGAAAAAACTATTTAAGAATATCCCAATATTTAAGGGTATTCTTTAGCCCCTGTTGCAGCGCCAGCGTAAAGAATAATGGCTCATAATTATACAATTTTGGACCAAAGATCGGTAAAAAGTCTTAGTTCTTTAATAAAAGAACACTTTAAGAATACCCTAATATTTAAGGATATCCTTTCGCCATACTTCCAGGGCCAGCTTAAAGTATAGTGTTCGTAATGAGAAAAAATATTTTATTTTTTAAAAGAATATAAAATTTAAGACTATTGATTCGTGATGAGACAATTTTTAATCATAGATTTGAAAAATCGGCTTTTTTTAATAAAAAAAATAGCAATTTAAGAATATTCTAATATTTAAGGATTTCCTTTAGCCACAGAACGATACAATTTTGACCCAAAATTTTTAAAAAATGTCTCAGTTTTTTTAAGTTTTTTTAATAAAAAATAAACAATTTAACAATATCCTAATATTTAGGGATTTAAATTTAAGAATATCTCCAGTCCCAGCCCCATCGCTGGAGCTGAGTATTACCTATTTATAATTAATTGACACTTTTTAATTTTGTGTCTACTAAACTCTATCATGAGGGTATTCATTTTGCAGTTCCCTCTATTGTGAACCTTCGTCGTTTAAGTTTAGGAGATTTTTTGTTTGGAAAAACCTGGAAAAAAGCACTCTTCTTGTGAAAAAAAGCTTACACTTAAGTAACGTTCAAAGTAAAATTTAAGCCTTTATTTAAGTCGTTCCTCCAAGTACAATGTGCCTTCACAGGAAGCCCCCTTATTCCCCCAAAGCGCCGAGATTACTAGACTCAATCAACTTTTTACAAAAACGAAACATAATTCACCCTTAAAATTCCGCCCCCGTATGGCTTCATCTAATATTCTTGTGTAAAGAGGCTTAAGGCAAATATTTTACTGGTACGTCGTTCGTTAGTCGACCCTCGGCTTATTGGTTTTAGTCTCCTCACTCCTCCTTTTTATTGTTTAAAGAAATATAAATTTCCTTTCTGTGCCCAGTTTTGTGATTGCTCTTGATGGAACGATCGTTATCCCACCGCGACTGCGCCAGATTTGCGTAATGGGCCTCGTTTTTGCCCATTAGGACGTAAAAAGTTAACGAAGGTTTATGGACGTTTAAATTAGAGAGATCCACACATGAAAAGCCCGCCGCGAACATTAAATAAACGCGGCTATGACAAGGGATTAGGGCTCGTTTGTCGTTGAATTTACGTGGTAATTTTCGGTATGGGTCGGTGTAACTCGAACCGCTCGCTCGAGCAAGAAAAACGCTTAAATTGCAACAACCAACCCGGGGCGTTCCCATTTTAGACCCGAGTCAATTAAACATTCTTCGGGGTCTAATTAAACACTATTGACTCGATTCAGAATACCTATACAGATAAGAGTTTTCTATTAACTTTATATCAAGTAATTTAAACTTGTTTACTTAAAAAATCCATATATTTAAAAAAGTAATTTAAATCTTCGGAAAATTATTGCTTTATTATATGTCATATCTAATTTTAACCTATAGTTTAGAAGTAATTAAATTATGTATTACTTAAACATCTCGATAAGTAATTTAGCACATAATTTTAAATGACAAGAAATAATTTAATATTTAGCTAATATCATACTCAATTCGCAATACCTATATAAGCAACAGTTTTCTATTACAGGTGTGGAAAGTATTGCGGGTGTAGGACTTGAAAAATGCACTTCACACTTTTGAAATTACCAACGTTTCGATCCTTTATTGGATCTTCATCAGGGCTTTTTCAGTGAGTGAAGATAGTCGAGTTGTAAGGTGTAAAATTCTAATACATTAAAACACGCTTAAAGTCTATGGCTGGTTTAAGAACATGTGTCATTCAAGTAGCCTTAGCGTGGACTTCACTCACTGAAAAAGCCCTGATGAAGATCCAATAAAGGATCGAAACGTTGGTAATTTCAAAAGAGTGAAGTGCATTTTTTAAGTCCTACACCCGCAATACTTTCCACACCTATAAGGACGCGAAGTATCATTATGTTTTCTATTACCTTTAAAGCAAGTAATATAAACTTGTTAACTTAAAAAGTACACAAGCTGACATTGACGGGGATCAAATCTACGGTATTTTACATAATTAAACACCTTTAGTATATGACTCTAAGCTTACAAAAAATTAAAAAACTAACAGTAATTTACTGTTCTAATATATATGTTTTATATATTAGAACAGTAATGTATTAATAGTAATAATAGTAAGTAATTATTTACTGTAAACGTTCTACTTAAAAAGTACACAAGCCAACAAACTAAACCGATGATCAAGTCAACAGTGTTTTACATAATGAAAAAATATGTTATTTCATATCTAATCTTACAATATAGATTAGAAGTAATTACATTATGTATTACTTAAACAACTCAAAAAGTAATTTAACGAAAATTTAAAATCTTCTAATAAGTTAGTATTACAGTCTATTCAGAATACCTACCCAAATAAGAGTTGCTTATTAACTTTAAAACAAGTAATTTAAACTTGTTTACTTAAAAAGTACCCAACTATATAACCCAATTATCTAAACTATATAAAAAATAAAAAAAAACATATATTTTAGAACAGTAATATATATCTCCGGAAAATGATTACTTTGTTATAATATAGTGTCATATCTAATCTATTATACTCAATTCAAAATACCTATGCAAGTAAGAGTTGCCTATTAACTTTAAAGCAAGTAATTTAATCTTGTTTACTTTAAAAAGTACACAAGACAACAATGACGGGAATCAGATCTACAGTATCTTACATAATTAAACATCTTTAGTATATGACTCTAAGCTTGCCAAAAAAAAATAAAAAACTTGACACGTAACATAGTAATATATAAAAGATCAGTAATTTAAATCTCCAGAAGTGTATTACTTTATAAGTAATTAAATTATGTATTGCTGAAACAACTCGAATTTAGTAAAATATTTTACTAATTATCTAGAGTTCTATTGAATTCAGAATGCCTATATAAGTAAGAAAAGTCTGTTAACCTTATAACAAGTAATTTAAACTTGTTTACTAAAAAGTTACAGAATCCAGTAAACTAAGCAGGGAACCAGAGAAGCAGTAATTTACATAATTCAAAAATCTAATTAAATAAACGATTAAGGCTCGTTTGTCGTTGAATTTACAAGTAATTTAAACTTGTTTACTTAAAAAGTACCCAACTATATAACCCAATTATCTAAACTATATAAAAAATAAAAAAAAACATATATTTTAGAACAGTAATATATATCTCCGGAAAATGATTACTTTGTTATAATATAGTGTCATATCTAATCTATTATACTCAATTCAAAATACCTATGCAAGTAAGAGTTGCCTATTAACTTTAAAGCAAGTAATTTAATCTTGTTTACTTTAAAAAGTACACAAGACAACAATGACGGGAATCAGATCTACAATATCTTACATAATTAAACATCTTTAGTATATGACTCTAAGCTTGCCAAAAAAATAAAAAACTTGACACGTAACATAGTAATATATAAAAGATCAGTAATTTAAATCTCCAGATGTGTATTACTTTATAAGTAATTAAATTATGTATTACTGAAACAACTCGAATTTAGTAAAATATTTTACTAATTATCTAGAGTCCTATTGAATTCAGAATGCCTATATAAGTAAGAAAAGTCTGTTAACCTTATAACAAGTAATTTAAACTTGTTTACTAAAAAGTTACAGAATCCAGTAAACTAAGCAGGGAACCAGAGAAGCAGTAATTTACATAATTCAAAAATCTAATTAAATACACGATTAAGGCTCGTTTGTCGTTCAATTTACAGGTAATTTAAACTTGTTTACTTAAAAAGTACCCAACTATAACCCAATTATCTAAACTATATAATAAATAAAAAACTTTGACAAGTAACATATATTTTAGAACAGTAATATATATCTCCGGAAAATGATTACTTTGTTATAATATAGTCTCATATCTCATCTATTATACTCAATTCAAAATACCTATGCAAGTAAGAGTTGCCTATTAACTTTAAAGCAAGTAATTTAATCTTGGTTACTTTAAAAAGTACACAAGACAACAATGACGGGAATCAGATCTACAGTATCTTACATAATTAAACGTCTTTAGTATATGACTCTAAGCTTTACAACGGTCAAGTCAAAAGGTCAGTAATTTAAATCTCCAGAAATGTATTACTTTATCAGTAATTAAATTATGTATTACTTGCACAACTCGAATTTAGTACAACATTTTAAATCTTCTAAAATATTTTACTAATTTTCTAGAGTCCTACTGAATTCAGAATGCCTATATAAGTAAGAAAAGTCTATTAACCTTATAACAAGTAATTTAAACTTGTTTACTAAAAAGTTACACAATCCAGTAAATTAAGCAGGGAACCAGATAAGCAGTAATTTACATAATTCAAAAATCTAATTAAATAAACGATTAGGGCTCGTTTGTCGTTGAATTTACGAAGGCAATTTTTGGTGCAGATCAGTGTAACTCGAATCGCTCGCTCGAGCAAAAGAAAAACGCCTAAATTGCAACAACCAACCCGGTTTGTTCCCATATTAGACCTGAGTCGATTAAACATTCTTCGGGGTCTAATTAGACAGTCGAAAAAAGGCATTGAGGTTCGTCGTGCCAAGCAAAACACGGGGGCAGTGTCATTATGGTGTTCTTGAGCGGTACCGCTTTAAGTGGTACCGACATACTCGAGATAAGTTCGAGGGTTCGGGCGTGTGGTTTTTGTCGTGTCGCTAAGTAGACAGGAGTGGCTCTAATTACCGAAGGGAATCTCGGCTATTTGTCATTCGCCTAAAAAGGGTACAAGAGAGGGCCCTTTGTAAAGCCGTTCTCGTGAAGAGGGTTTTTAAGTCGTTCACGAAACTGATAGAAAAACACCTGGGGGAATGGTCGAAAATCAAGTATAAGATTGAAATTGCTGGAATGTACAAGACATGACAAACCACCAGTAACCACCGGCCTTGTCTGAATTCAACTGATGCCTGATATTACTGGTGCAGAAATGCTTCTTTAAAATCACCTCTTTCTTTTTGCAAATATGTATGGAGTGTTTTTCAACTGCAAACTTTCAATCAGAAGATTTCTTCTGTCTGAAGAAAGTGTTTTGAAGAAAGTATTGCGATCTGCAGTCCTAGATAATCATCTATATCTTCAACAAAACTCAATGCCGGTATCTAGATATTTTCAACTTTGCACTTTTTTTCTCTTAGAGCACAACAGCCTTAGAACTCGACATAATTATCGAGATTTTTTCTTCTAAAAGCTTTCTCTCGTTCATTGAAAAATCAACGTGATTATCTAGATTTTCTGTTGAAAATGTCTCGATTCTTCAGACCTAGATAATTATCTAGAACTTCAGAAGTTATTGTCATTATCTAGATTTTCTAAGGTATTCTTAACTTTAGGCCTCGCTCAGAAGACATTTTGCCGTCAGAACTCAATAAGGTATTCGAGATTTTTTTCAAGTGCAAATTTTCACTCGAAAGATTTTTCGTTTTCATAACTCAATAGATAATCTAGATTTTTGTTGAAAATATTTCGGTTCTTCAAACCTAAATAATTATCCAGATCTTAATCAGGATTCAATGCTATTATCTAGATATTCTCAACTTTATACTTGTTTTCTCTAAGAGGACAACTCGTCCTTAGAACTCGATATAATTCAAATCATCTTTCAAAACTCAATGTAATTATCTAGATTTTCAGTTAAAAAATTTGTTTTATTTAGATCTAGATAATGATCTAGATCTTTAGGAGTTAATATCTAGATTTTCTAACGTATTCTTAACTTTAGACTTGCTTAAAAGACATATTGCTCTTCGAACACAATGGGATCTTCAAGATTTTTTAAATTATTTTCAAATGCAAAGATATCTTACCCTCAGAACTCAATAGAATTTTTGAAATTTTTCTCAAGTGTAAAATTTTACTCAGAAAACTTCTCGTTTTCAAAACTCGACGTTTATTTTTTGAAAAATTATTATTTTTCGTAGATGTTTGAAGAACACATTTTGGTTCCTCGGACCTAGATAATTATCTATATCTTAATCAGGACTCATTACATTACCTAGATATTCTCAACTATTTTTTATAGTATTATTTTACGTTATTGTGTATTACGAATATTATAAACGTTTATTTTTTGAAGATTATCATTTTTCGTAAATTTTTTGTAGAAAATGTTTTGGTTCTTCAGACCTAGATACATATCTATATCTTCATGAGGACTCAATGCCATTATCTATCTATTATCAACTTTATACCTTTTTCTGCCCTTAGAACTCAATATAATTTTCTACATTTTCTTTTCTGCAAAGTTTCACTCAAAAGCATTCTTATTTCTCACAACTCAACGTGATTACCTAGATTCTTTGTTGAAAATATTTCGGTTCTTCAGGCCTAGATAATTATCTTAATATTTATCAGGACTCACTCAATGCCATTATCTAGATATTCTCAACTATACTTTTTCTTCTCTTAGAGGACAACTTGCCCCTACAATTCGATATAATTATCGAGATTTTCTCTTCTGCAAAGTTTTACTCAGAATCATTCTCATTTTCCAAAATCAACGTGATTATCTAGATTTTCTATTGAAAATATTTGGTTTTCGTTAGACCTAGATAATTGTCTAAAACTTTAGGGGTTAATGCCAATCTCTAGATTTTCTAAGGTATTCTTAACTTTAGGCTCGCTCAGAAGTCCAAAATTTCACTCAGAAGACTTTTCGTTTTCAAAACTCAACTTTTATTTTTTTGAAAATTATTGTTTTTCGTAGATTTTTGAAGAACACATTTTGGTTCCTCAGACCTTGATAATTATCTATGTCTTAATCAGGACTCATTACTACTATCTAGGTATTCTCAACTTTATACTTTTTTTCACTTATAGTTCAGCTCACCCTTAGAACTAGATATAATTATCGAAGTTTTCTCTTCTGCAAAATTTTCCTCAGAAACATTCTCATCTTTCAGAACCCAACGTGATTATCTAGATTTTCTGTTGCAAATATTTCTGTTCTGTAGACCTGTCTAATTATCTAGATTTTAAGGACTTATTATCTAGATTTTTCTATGATTGTCTCAACTTTAGACTCGCTCACAGTACATCTCGCCCTGAAATCTTATTGTGTTCTCATCGAGATTTTCTCAACTGCAAAATTGTGTTGGAAATATTTCGGTTTTTTAGACCTAGCTATTTATCTATATCTTCAGGCCTTAATGCCATTATCTAGATTTTCTAAAGTATTCTCACCTTTAAGGCTACGCTCACTCAAAAGACATCTCTTCCTCAGATCTCAATGTAATTATCGACATTTTCTATATTTTTTAAGTTCCCACTCAGAAGACCTCTGGTTTTCAGAACTCAGTATGATTATCTAGACTTTCTGTTGAAAATGTTTTTGTTCTTTAAAGATAGACCATTATCTAGATTTTTGTGACTGTACGTCATCTCGCTCTCAATGCTCTATGTGGTTATTTAGATTTTCTGTTAAATTTTGTTTTTTTAGACATAGATACTTATCTATATTCATTAATGTCATTATGTAGATTTCCTAAAGTATTGTCAACTTTAGGCTCGCTCAGAATATATCTTGCCTCAGAACTCAATGGAATATCCAAGATTTTTAAAACCTTTTCAAGTGCAAAGTTTCACTCAGATTCAACACTATTCTTCGTTGAAATAGACCTAAATAATTATTTATATCTTTATCAGTAAATATTTCTGTTTTTCAGACCTAGATAATTATCTGCATATTTATCAGGCCATATTTTTACAATGCCATTATCTAGATATTCACAACTTTGTACTTTTTTCTCTTAGAGGACAACTGGCCTTTAGAATTCGATTAATTTTCTTTCTCTTCTGCAAAGCGTTACTTTACTCAGAAGCATTCTAATTTTTCAAAACTCAACGTAATTATCGAGAAATTTGTTGAAATATTTCGGTTCTTCAGACCTAGATAATTATCCATTTTAGGAACTTATTATCTAGATTTTCTATGCTATTCTCAACTTTATACATCTCGCGCTGAGATCTCAGTGTGATTATCGAGATTTTTCTCATCTGCAAAATTGTGTTGAAAATATTTCGGTTTTTCAGACCTAGATAATTATTTATAACTTCAGTCCTTAATGTCATTTTCTCGATTTTCTAAAGTATTCTCAGCTTTAGACTCTTGCTCAAGGATATTTTTTAAGTGCCCACTCAGAAGACCTCTGGTTTTTGAAACTTAATATAACTAACTAGACTTTCTGTTGAAAATATTTTGGTTTTTCAAACCTGGATCATTATCTGGATTTTGTCATCAGCTATAATTTCACTCTTTTTAGAGAGAGATTTGTGACATATCGCCCTCAAAACTTAATGTGGTTATCTACATTTTCTGTTAAAAATATTTTGTTTTTTAGACCTAGATAATTATCTATATCTTCATTAATATGATTATCTAGATCTTCTAAGGTATTCTCAACTTTAGGCACGCTCAGAAGATATTTTGCCCTCAGAACTCAATGGGATATTCAAGATTTTTGAAATTGTTTTCAAATGCAGAATTTCCTCAGATATTCCTGGTTTTCAAAACTCAACGACATTATCTATATTCTTTATGAAAATATTCCAGTTCTTCAGACCTAGATATTTTGACTACATTTTTATGCCATTATCTAGATATTCACAACTTTATACTTTTTTTTTCTGTAAAGTTTTACTCAGAAGCTTTCTCTTCTTTTAAAACTCAACTTCATTATCTAGGTTTTCTATTGAAAATATTTCTATTCTTTAGACCTAGATAATTATCTAGATTTTCTGTGATATTCTCAATTTGAGCAGGAAAAAGTTTTTTTTTTGTTTGAGAACTTTTTTGGGCTAAAATCAGCTCCAATCCTGCCTATTGACTGTTAAAAATAAATCCTCGCCTATCGACACTTACACACCCAACCCATATGTGAAAATCCCCGACAATGTGGCTCTCGCGATTTTTATGAATAAGACGAAAATGGAACGAGCGGATTTTCAATTTCGCCTCCATCATCTTCTCTCCAAATCCGGCTTTATCCCCCTCCCTCCCCCTCTCGCTCCTCGTTGCCATATCCGACATCATATACATACACACATATTTCCTTGTAGGTTCTTTTATGTTATCGAAACTATAAACAATAAATAATAATCAATTCAATTATCCCCGCATTTAATTCAGTATTATTATCGGTGAAATCTGCATGTATGTCCCGGAATTATTAATTAAATTGATTTAATAATAATAAATACGTATTCGGATTGCGAATTTAAAATAACATGAATATTAATAAATCGCGCGCGTCCCGATATTTCATTTTAAACGTTTTTCATGTAGGTACGTACGATCGTAGGCAGCATCGAAATTCCGGTCATATTTTTCCCCATTATCGGTATTAATTCCGTTGATCAGCGGCCATTTATTACTCCGACTCGCCAATTTGGGGATGTTTAATCCACTCTTTTTGATAAATACGTTTTTCACTCTCGACCAGAGAGCTGGATCGCGGGATCTTCCTATTAACGCTTAGGTTCTCAAGATACTTTAAACTTTGTTTATTTCAAAAATATACCTATGAAGGGCTTTCAGCTAACTTTTTTCAACTAAAACGAAGGTTTGGTCCAGTTTTCAGAATCTCAAACCGTTTTCGAGATATTACTGACTTTGCTATTTGTAGAGATAAACCCATAAAGTTTGTACTCGTTTTCAGCTAACTTTTTCCAACTAAAACGAAGGATTAGTCCAATATCCGAATCTCAAATTATTCTCGAGATATTATTGAGTTTGTTATTTTTAGAGGAAAAGTCATGAAATTTGCACTTGTTTCGGCTAACTTTTTCAAAGCTAAAACAACGGTTTAATCCAATTTTCAGAATATCAAACCATTTTCGAGATATTAGTAACTTTGTTGTTTTCAAAGATAAACCCCTAAAGTTTGTACTCGTTTTCAGCTATCTTTTTCCAACTAAAACGAAGGTTTTGTCCAATTTCGAGAATCTCAAACCATTTTCGAGATATCAGTAACTTTGCTATTTTTAAAGATAAACCCTTGAAGTTTGTACTCGTTTGCAGCTAACTTTTTCCAACTAAAACGAAGGTTTAGTGCAATTGTCAAATTATTCTGGAGATATTACTGAGTTTGTTATTTTTAGAGGAAAAGTCATGAAATTTGCACTTGTTTCAGCTAACATTTTCAAAGCTAAAACAAAGGTTTAATCCAATTTTCAGATAATCAAACCATTTTCGAGATATTAGTAAATTTGTATTTTCAAAGATAAACCCATGAAGTTTGTCCTCGTTTTCAGCTAACTTTTTCCAACTAAAACGAAGCTATAGTCCAATTTTTTTTTATCTCACACCATTTTCGTGATATTACCGACTTTGTTATTTTTAGAGAAAAACTGTTGAAGTTTGTACTCGTTTTCAGCTAACTTTTTACAACCAAAATGAACGTTTAGTCTAATTTTCAGAATCTCCAACCATTCTCGAGATATTAGTAACTTTGTTATTTCAAAAAGATAAACACATGAACTTTGTACTCGTTTTCAGCTAATTTTCTCCAACTAAAACGAAGGTTTAGTCCAATTGTCCGAATCTCAAACCATTTTCGAGGTATTACTCTGCCGTCATAAGGTGAACCCCCGTATTTGAATCTAGGAAAAATGGTCAAATAGTAAATAATAATAGTCAAATACGGTTAATATTTTAGTGATTTTACACCGGTTTGGGTTAAAATACGGTGTTTTAAGCTATACTTTACGATAATTTGGGGCCTAATAACCTACTAGATGATAAAATCCCATTTTTAACAATTTTTCCAAATACGGGGGTTTACCTTATGACTGCTGTACTGACTTTGTTATTTTTACAGAAAAAACTCATGAAGTTTGTATTTGTTTTCAGCTAACTTTTTTCAACTATTAAGGTTTAGTCCAGTTTTCAGAATCTCAAACCATTTGCGAGATATAACTGACTTTGTTATTTTTAGAGATAACCCCTTGAAACTTACTTGTTTTCAGGTAACTCTTTCCAATTAAAAAAAAGGTTTAATCCAATTTTCAGAATATCAAACCAGTTTTGAGATATTAGTAACTTTGTTATTTTCGAAGATAAATTCATAAAGTTTGTACTCGTTTTCAGCCAACTTTTTCCAACTAAAACGAAAGTTTTGTCCAATTTTGAGAATCTCAAACCATTCTGGAGATATTAGTAACTTTGTTATTTCGAAAGATAAACCCATGAAGTTTGTACTGGTTTTCACCTAATTTTTTCCAACTAAAACGAAGGTTTAGTCCAATTATCCGAATCTCAAACCATTTTCGAGATATTACTGTTTTGTTACTTTCAGAGAAAAACTCATGAGGTTTGTATGTGTTTTCAGCTAACTTTGTTCAACTAAAACAAAGGTTTAGTCCAGTTTTCAGAATCTCAAACCATTTTCGAGATACTATCGACTTTGTTATTTTTAGAGATAAACTGATGAACTTTGTACTCGCTTTCAGCTAACTTTTTTCAACCAAAATAAAAGTTTAGTCTAATTTGCAGAATCTCAAACCAATCTCGAGATATTAGCAACTTTGCTATTTTCAAAGATAAACCAATGAAGTGTGCTCTTTGCTTGTGCAAATGCAATGTGCATTTTCAGCTAGCTTTTTCCATCTAAAACGAAGGTTTGGTCCAATTATCCGAATCTCAAACCATTTTTGAGATATTACTGATTTTTCTATTTTCAGAGATAAACCCACGAAGTTTGTACTCATTTTCAGCTAACTTTTTCCAGGTAAAACGAAAGTTTAGTCCACTTTTCAGAATCTTAAACCATTTTTGAGATATCAGAAACTTTCTTAATTTCAAAGATAAACCCTCGGAAAAAACCACAAAGTTTGTACTCGTTTTCAGCTAACTTTTTTCAACTAAAACAATCTTTGTGTCCAATTTTGAGAATCTCAACCTTTTTTCGAGATATTAGCAACTTTGTTATTTTCAAAGATAAACCCATAAAGTGTGTACTCATTTTCAGCTAATTTTTTCTAACTAAAACGAAGGTTTAGTCCAATATCCGAATCTCAAATTATTCTCTTTTTAGAGGAAAACTCATGAAATTTTTACTTGTTTTCGGCTAACTTTTTTCAACTATTAAGGTTTAGTCCAGTTTTCAGAATCTCAAACCATTTTCGAGATATTACTAACTTTGTTAGTTTCGAAGATATATCCATAAAGTTTGTATTCGATTTCAGCCAACTTTTTCCAACTAAAACGAAAGTTTTGCCCAATTTTGAGAATCTCAAACCATTCTCGAGATATTAGTAACTTTGTTACTTCAAAAGATAAGTCCATGAAGTTTGTACTGGTTGTCAGCTAATTTTTTCCAACTAAAACGACGGTTTTCGATCTCAAACCATTTTCGAAATATTACTGATTTGTTATTTTCAGAGAAAAACTCATGAAGTTTGTATGTGTTTTCAGCTAACTTTTTTCAACTAAAACAAAGGTTTAGTCCAGTTTTCAAAATCTCAAACCATTTTCGAGATATTATCGACTTTGTTGTTTTTAGAGATAAACTGATGAAGTTTGTACTCGTTCTCAGCTAACTTTTTTCAACCAAAATGAAAGTTTAGTCTAATTTGCAGAATCTCAAACCATTCTCGAAATATTAGCAACTTTGTTATTTTCAAAGATAAACCAATGAAGTGTGTACTCATTTTCAGCTAATTTTTTCCATCTAGAACGAAGGTTTAGTCCAATTATCCGAATCTCAAACCATTTTTGAGCCATTACTGATTTTTCTATTTTCAGTGATAACCCCATGAAATTTGTACTTGTTTTCAGCAAACTTTTTCCAGGTAAAACGAAGGTTAGTCCAATTTTCAGAATCTTAAACCATTTTTGAGATATCAGAAACTTTCTTAATTTCAAAGATAAAACCCTCGGATAAAACCACAAAGTTTGTACTCGTTTTCAGCTAACTTTTTTCAACTAAAGCAATGGTTGTGTCCAATTTTGAGAATCTCAACCTTTTTTTCGAGATATTAACAACTTTGTTATTTTCAAAGATAAACCCATGAAGTGTGTACTCATTTTCAGCTAATTTCTTCCAACCAAAACGAAGGTTTAGTCCAATTATCCGAATCGCAAACCATTTTCCAGATATTACTGATTTCGCTATTTTCAGAGATAAACCTATGAAGTTTGTACTCGATTTCAGCTAACTTTTTCCAACTGAAACGAAGGTTTAATCCAATTTTCCGAGTCTCAAACCATTTTTTAGATATTACTGACTTTGCTATTTTCAGAGATAACCCCATGAAATTTGTACTTGTTTTCTGCAAACTTTTTCCGGGTAAAACGAAGGCTTAGTCCAATTTTCAGAATCTTAAACCATTTTTGAGATATCAGAAACTTTCTTAATTTCAAAAATAAAGCCTCGGATAAAACCACAAAGTTTGTACTCGTTTTCAGCTAACATTATTCAACTAAAACAATGGTTGTGTCCAATATTGAGAATCTCAACCCTTTTCGAGAAATTAGCAACTTTGTTATTTTCAAAGATAAACCCATGAAGTGTGTATTTGTCTTCAGCTAACTTTTTCCAACTAAAACGAAGGTTTAGTCCAATTTTCCAAATCGCAAACTATTTTCGAGATATTATTGACTTTGTTATTTTTAGAGATAAACTGATGAAGTTTGTACTCGTTTTCAGCTAACTTTTTTCAACCAAAATAAAAGTTTAGTCTAATTTTCAGAATCTCAAACCATTCTCGAGATATTAGTAACTTTGTTATCTCAAAAAATAAACCCATGAAGTTTGTACTCGTTTTTAGCTACTTTTTTCCAACTAAAACGAAGGTTTAGTCCAATTATCCGAATCGCAAACCATTTTCGAGATATTACTGACTTTGCTATTTTCAGAGAAAAACTCATGAAGTTTGTTGAACTAAACCTTATCTGTTTTTAGGTAACTTATTTCAACTAAAACAAAGGTTTAGTTCAGTTTTCAGAATCTCAAACTATTTTCGAGATATTACTGACTTTGCTATTTTCAGAGATAAATCCATGAAGTTTGTACTCGTTTTCAGCTAACTTTTTTCAACTAAAACGAAAGTTTAGTTGAATCTTCCGAATCTGAACCCATTCTCGAGATATAACTGACTTTGTTATTTTTAGAGAAGATTCATAAAGTTTGTATTCGTTTTCAGCTAACTTTTCCAGTCCAGTTTTCAAAACCTCAAACCATTCTCAAGATACAATCTAGCGTTTTCTCAAGAAATTAATAATTCTGTTATTTTCAGTAATGAACCCTTGAAGTTTGTACACGTTTTAAGCTAATTCTTTCCAACTAAAACGAAGGGTTAGTCCTATTTTCAGCTTCTCAAACCATTCGTGAGATATTACTGACTTTGTTATTTTCAAAGATAAATCCATGAAGTTTGTATTCGTTTTCAGCAAATTTTTTTCAATTAAAACGAAGGTTTAGTCCAATAGTCCAATTTTCAGAATCTCAAACTATTCTAGAGATATTACGAACTTTGTTATTTTTCTAGATAAATCCATGAAGTTTGTACTCGTTTTCAGCTAATCTTTTTCACCCAAAGGATGGAATAGGATTTTTATTCCGATCTCTAACCGTTACTGAGATATTCATAAACTTTATTTTGGATTTTTCTGAGATGGACCCTATGAAGTTTGTACCTGTTTTTACCTAATTTTTTTCAACTAAAACGATGGATGTTTAAGGTTTTTAAATTTTTATTAGATATTATTATAGCGCTGGCACCAGAATTAGCTTTGAAGTTAGCGCTAGAGGTCCAAAAATTAATTGCTGGAAAATCCGTTTTTTTTTTTCAGAAAAAAATTGAAAAAATTTGTGGAAAACTTTTTTTCTCGAATTTCTAAGACATTTTTTTTTAATCTTTACCCCCAAGTCCTCATTACAAATCATTGTGGCGCTGGAATTAGCCTGGAGTTAGCGATAGAAGTTAAAAAAATACGGAAAAATTGATTGCTGGGAACAAACCGTGTTTATTTCAGAAAAAAAATTAAAAATTTGAGAAAATGTTGTTTTCTCAAATTTGTTTACACTTTTTAAAACCTTGCGCCAAAATTATCGTTACAAATTATTATACTTTACGCTTTACGTTGGAGCTAGCGCTAGAGGTTCAAAAACTGTATTTACTTCAGGAAAAATTGGGAAAAAACCGAAAACTTGCGAAAAACGTGTTTTTCTCAAATTTCTAAGAAATTTTTTTAAGCCATTGCACCATAATTCGCATTACAACTCATTATAGCAGAGGAGCTGGCGCTAGAATTGGCACTGCTGGATGTTCAAAATACTCGGAAAAATTGGTTGCTGAAAAAAAATCCTCATTCAAAAAAGTATTTATTTCAGTAAAAACTTACAAAATCGAACCATAGTTTTCTCATAAACAAATTATTTTTGACTCGTCCGTTTCGTTTCTGGCAAAACCGTATAAAAAAATTGTATAAAATTATATTAAAAAATCAGACATCAAAAACGCAAGGAAAATCTAATTTAAATCGATAAAAAAGCAAACAAAACAATTTACTGAAACATGGCAAAAGATAATATTATGAGATTTCCCTCGTTAGTTCCAATATATATAGCAAGTTAAAGTGGAATAAGTTCTCATTTAGTTATTTTAGAGACTTTTTATAATTGATTTAGTGGCGTTTCGGATATAATAATTTACACTAAAGAAAAAGTGAAGCTTATTGTCAGAACATGCGCCCCGCAAGTGGAGGGTCTGAGGTTTGATTCCCAGCAGAAGCTTGACTTTTTTTTTAGTGTAAATTATTATGTCCCAAGCGCCACTAAAAATATCAATTTCCATTCCTGTACTTGTTTTAATATATCAGTTTTCTCACAAATAAAGTTATTTATTTTTAAGTCGGCTAATCCTCTCTTCCTCCTCAAAGAAATCCCTGGGGACGCTTAAATTCTATTATGCAAATAACCTCGGATCTTAATAACGGCAAACGAAAGAGTTTAAAAAATTGTTTATTTATTTGAAACGTGCCAGAGGCGCAATCTATTGGGCTTAAAAAATTTCATGTTCCGACTGGATTTGTATATGAAAAACGGCCTTAAAGCGGAAATTCGGGGTTAATTATTATGTAATTGCCTTAGGGCTTGCATCAACTCGAAACTAATGGCTTTCGAAATGAAGATATTAAAGACGCGTTATTTTGGGCGTCGGTCCTGTCGGAATAAATTATTTTTAATAAGGATTTGTGTCGTTTTTCTACATGGAACCTGTTATTTAGGTGTTTAATTTATGGAGCTTAAAAAAGGCAAAAGATGGGGCTTCATTAATATTCTCCCGAAGAAACGTCACCTATGACATTCGTTAAAAGTTACCATCGCCAAATAAGGCACCTTTTTAATATGTACACCCTTTTACATAAATTAGAACTTATAGTAGTCGTAAATACGGCCTTAATTGCGCCCTTCAGGGTCCTGCGAAATTAAAAACCACCTCTAAAAGTGTAGTAAAATAAAAACGAACTTGCCTGGGCTTAATTAAAACAACAATGCTTTCAGTTCCGCTGTGTACATTTTTGAAAGATTTGTGGAGATCAGTCCTTGTGGGGACGTAAGGGAGGTTATACTTCGTCCAGGCATCGCTTTTGAAAGGGTCCGCCGCAGTTGTAGACGAAACGCCACGAACAAATTCTGCTGGACCACTGCTTCAGAGCCTGTAATATTGTTTAGAATTTATTTTGACCATCCTTGAAAGCCTCTACAGTCCGATTTGATTAGTTACTTATTAAAATTAATAAGTTTAAATGATATTAATTAATAAATGCTGAAAATCATTCGTATTAGAGTCCTGGCAACAATTTAAAACTGTTAGATATTTTAAAGCCTTTTTTTGCTTATAGACATTTTTTTCCGTGGTCCTTATTGTTGATGAATTGTTCTCTTTTAATTTTTAACCACATTGCAGTTTTTATAACTCTAGTTATAGTGAGGTCATCTTAGCTGTAAACAACAATCTTTAACAACAAACTTTATATCAAAAGGTTAATAGAACTAACAACATAAGTAGGAGGCGTTCATTTGAAAACATCATCTAGTTGGCTGTGAAATGTCAAAAGAAAAGAATAAAGGAGCAAAGTCCAGTTATTTTAATTATGTCATCCTTTTCTGTTTGATCTGAATTGACTGATTTAAACTATAAACAAATTGAAGAATGCCATAAAACTGAAGACTTAGATTACCTACCCTACAAACTTTACTTTCACCTACTTAAAAAAGAAAAAAAAACCCTCTCTTTTTTTAGTTGCACTACTTTTTCGTTATTTTAAAGTATAACTAGTTTATTTCTTCTGTTCCTTCATCCGTAATCTTCCTTGAGTCTAACTAACTCTTCAGTTATTCCTTTAAAGTCTAAGACTTCAAGTTGCAAGTTTCGGATTACAGATTAGAATAAACAAATTGAAGAATGCCATAAAACTGAAAACTTAGATTACCCTACAAACTTTACTTTCACCGGCTTTTAAAAAAACAGAAACCTCACTCTTTTGTTGGACACTTTATTCCTTCTATTCTTTCTTGAATCTAACTTATTCTTCAGTTATTCTTTTTAAAAGCTAAGACTTCAAGTTGCAAGTTTCGGATTACAGAATAGATTGAAAAAATTGAAGAATGCCATAAAACTGAAGACTTAAATTACCTTACAAAACTTACTTATCACCTGCTTTAAAAAAAGAAACCTCACTCTTTTGTTGCACAACTTTTTCGTTATTTTAAAGTATAACTAGTTTATTTCTTCTGTTCCTTCATTCGTAATCTTCCTTGAGTCTAACTTATTCTTCAGTTATTCCTTTAAATGCTAAGACTTCAAGTTGCAAGTTTCGGATTACAGAATAGTTTAAACAAATTGAAGAATGCCATAAAACTGATGATGTAGATTACTCTACAAACCTTACTTATCACCTGGTTTAAAAAAACAACCTCACTTTTTGTTGCACAACTTTTTCGTTATATTAAAATATAACTAGTTTATTTCTTCTGTTCCTTCATTCGTAATCTTCCTTGAGTCTAACTTATTCTTTAGTTGCAAGTTTAGGATTACAGAATATATTTAAAAAATTGAAGAGTGCGATAAAACTCAAGACGTAAACTACCCTACAAACCTTACCTATAATCTGCTTTAAAAAAAAAAACCTCACTTTTTTGTTGCACAACTTTTTCATTATTTTAAGGTATAACTAGTTAATTTCTTCTGTTCCTTCATTCGCAATCTTCCTTGAGTCTAACTTATTCTTCAGTTATTCCTTTAAAGGCTAAGACATCAAGGTGCAAGTTTAGGATTACAGAATAGATTACAAATATTGAAGAATGCCCTAAAACTTAAGACGTAGATTACCCTACAAACTTACTTATCACCTGTTTAAAAAAAAAGAAACCTCACTTTTTGTTGCACAACTTTTCGTTTTTTAATTATTTCTTCTGTTCCTTCATTCGTAATCTTTCTTTAGTCTAACTTATTCTTCAGTTATTCTTTTAAAAGCTAAGAATTCAAGTTGCAAGTTTACGATTACAGAATAGATTAAAAAAATCGAATAATGCGATAAAACTGAAGACGTAAATTACCCTACAAACCTTACTTATCATCTGCTTAAAAAAAAGAAACCTCACTTTTTTGTTGAAACTGAAGACGTAGATTACCCTACAAACCTTACTTATCACCTGCTTTAAAAAAAAAACCTCACTTTTTTGTTGCACAACTTTTTCGTTATTTTAAAGTATAACTAGTTTATTTCTTCTGTTCCTTCATTCGTAATCTTCCTTGAGTCTAACTTATTATTCAATTATTCCTTTAATTGCTAAGACTACAAGCTGAAAGTATGGGATTACAGAATAGATTAAAAAAAATGAAGAATGCCATAAAACTGAAGACATAGATTATCCTACAAACCTTACTTATCGTCTGCTTAAAAAAAAAAGAGACCTCACTTTTTGTTGCACAACTTTTTCGTTATTTTAGAGTATAACTAGTTTATTTCTTCTGTTCCTTCATTCGTAATCTTCCTTGAGTCTAACTTATTCTTCAGTTATTTAAAATATTATTCATATAATATATTCAGGTGAAAGGCTAAGAATTCTATTTGCAAGTTTAGGATTAGAGAATAGATTGCAAAAGTTGAAGAATGCCATAAAACTGAAGACGTATATTACCCTAGAAACCTTACTTATTACCAGCTTAAAAAAAAGAAAGGTCACTTTTTTGTTGCATAACTTTTTCGTTATTTTAAAGTATAGCTACGTTATTTCTTCTGTTCCTTCATTCGTAATCTTTCTTTAGTCTAACTTATTTTTCAGTTATTCTTTTAAAAGCCAAGAGTTCAAGTTGCAAGTTCACGATTACAGAATAGATTAAAAAAATCGAATAATGCGATAAAACTGAAGACGTAAATTACCCTACAAACCTTACTTATCATCTGCTTAAAAAAAAGAAACCTCACTTTTTTGTTGAAACTGAAGACGTAGATTACCCTACAAACCTTACTTATCACCTGCTTTAAAAAAAAAAACCTCACTTTTTTGTTGCACAACTTTTTCGTTATTTTAAAGTATAACTAGTTTATTTCTTCTGTTCCTTCATTCGTAATCTTCCTTGAGTCTAACTTATTATTCAATTACTACAAGCTGAAAGTATGGGATTACAGAATAGATTAAAAAAAATGAAGAATGCCATAAAACTGAAGACATAGATTATCCTACAAACCTTACTTATCGTCTGCTTAAAAAAAAAGAGACCTCACGTTTTGTTGCACAACTTTTTCGTTATTTTAGAGTATAACTAGTTTATTTCTTCTGTTCCTTCATTCGTAATCTTTCTTTAGTCTAACTTATTTTTCAGTTATTCTTTTAAAAGCCAAGAGTTCAAGTTGCAAGTTCACGATTACAGAATAGATTAAAAAAATCGAATAATGCGATAAAACTGAAGACGTAAATTACCCTACAAACCTTACTTATCATCTGCTTAAAAAAAAGAAACCTCACTTTTTTGTTGAAACTGAAGACGTAGATTACCCTACAAACCTTACTTATCACCTGCTTTAAAAAAAAAACCTCACTTTTTTGTTGCACAACTTTTTCGTTATTTTAAAGTATAACTAGTTTATTTCTTCTGTTCCTTCATTCGTAATCTTCCTTGAGTCTAACTTATTATTCAATTACTACAAGCTGAAAGTATGGGATTACAGAATAGATTAAAAAAAATGAAGAATGCCATAAAACTGAAGACATAGATTATCCTACAAACCTTACTTATCGTCTGCTTAAAAAAAAAGAGACCTCACGTTTTGTTGCACAACTTTTTCGTTATTTTAGAGTATAACTAGTTTATTTCTTCTGTTCCTTCATTCGTAATCTTCCTTGAGTCTAACTTATTCTTCAGTTATTCAAAATATTATTCATATAATATATTCAGTTGAAAGGCTAAGAATTCTATTTGCAAGTTTAGGATTAGAGAATAGATTGCAAAAGTTGAAGAATGCCATAAAACTGAAGACGTATATTACCCTAGAAACCTTACTTATTACCAGCTTAAAAAAAGGAAAGGTCACTTTTTTGTTGCATAACTTTTTCGTTATTTTAAAGTATAGCTACGTTATTTCTTCTGTTCCTTCATTCGTAATCTTTCTTTAGTCTAACTTATTTTTCAGTTATTCTTTTAAAAGCTAAGAATTCAAGTTGCAAGTTCACGATTACAGAATAGATTAAAAAAATCGAATAATGCGATAAAACTGAAGACGTAAATTACCCTACAAACCTTACTTATCATCTGCTTAAAAAAAAGAACTCACTTTTTTGTTGAAACGGAAGACGTAGATTACCCTACAAACCTTACTTATCACCTGCTTTAAAAAAAAAGAAACCTAACTTTTTTGTTGCACAACTTTTTCGTTATTCTAAAGTATAACTAGTTTATTTCTTCTGTTCCTTCATTCGTAATGTTCCTTGAGTCTAACTTATTATTCAATTATTCCTTTAATTGCTAAGACTACAAGCTGAAAGTATGGGATTACAGAATAGATTAAAAAAATTGAAGAATGCCATAAAACTGAAGACATAGATTATCCTACAAACCTTACTTATCGTCCGACTCGTTTTCTTTAAATACTTGTCCTTTTCCTTAATTCGTAATTTTTCTAATTATTATTCTAAAAGTGAGGTTTTTTGGTATTGTCAACACGAGAAAGCTTTGAATTTGAAATGTGCATAATAGTCCACAGACACTAAAAAATTCGAAACTTTTCACACTTTTTATCAGTTTTTTGCTTCCATTGCTTCAAATATTTCTTCGAGATGTGTGACCAACTAAACCAATTACAACGTGAATAATGGCTCTAAATCAAATGGTCCCGTTACTAAAACAACCGTCCTGATAAATTTATCCCTCCTGGAATGGTCTCAATTACAGTGTGGTCACGATTCTAAAAAAAAACAGGTTTTTGCGTGTTTACATTGCGGCCTCAATCAGTCCGGCAAACACGGGGATAACCGAAAAATCGCCAGGAAAAACGGCGTTGTGTAACGGGTATGGGAAAAAAAGCAAAAAGAAAGCCTGTAATTTTCCCGGGCACCCATACCTTTTTTACAGATTCAAAGATTGTCATTTGTTAAAAATAGACCGGGATTGTTTATTTCAAGCACATCTGGAAAACCTGCTCGATAAGGTGCGGGTCGACTTCAAAGAGTCCACCGAGAAGCAGTCGGAAAAATGGAGGAAGAAGAATTTTTATACAACGATATTTCACCCGGAATCCCCGTAAAAGCGGAAGTGAACGTCCGGATTTATGACTCGAACGCCATCTAGCCGAAAACTGATTTAACTCGCGTTTAAGCGCTATTTTTCAAAACGCGAGTAATGGCCCGCGGCGCGAACATTCCTGCAAAACGGGGCCGGATTTATGGAATGTCTCTGTATAAAAGTGACACTTAAGTTCAAGAGTTTTCTAAATTCTTTCGGTTACCAAGAAACAATGGCTGTCTGCATCCCGGACGTTTTCTTTGAAAGGAAAATAGACAGTTTTCAGAAAATCATTATTTTGCAAGAACACGCTAGAGGACGGCTAGACCACCGGATTCGAGGCTGAATGACTTCCAAGATTTTCGCTAATTTCTCGGGGTTTCGGTGACAGATTACCGTAGTTGCGTCATTCGTCAGTGGGGAATGATTGATTATGTTCGGGTTGAGTTTAGCGCCTATTGACGATTCTTACGACATATTGACGAATCTTAAATAAAAGATACAGAATATTTCATTAAAACAGTTTCTTTTCGATAAACTTTGAATTCTTGATTTAGAGGTCGAGATTTTAAACGTCGGATTTTCAATTTGAAAACCTCACGTCGAAAAGAACAAAAAGTGGCTATAAAGAGCTGTCAATTATTTCCTTAAAATCACACTAGAAAAAATAAAAACACATTTTAAAAATTTTGTTTTTTGACGAAAATGTCCAAAACCTGTCTTAATTTTAGAAAATTGAAAACGTCACTTTATTTAATCTTCTTCGTATCTCTTCGAATAACCAAGATTCCCATGGTAAATTCGAAAAACAATCCGCCTGTAAATTAAGCATATCACTTGGCGCACATCCAGTGGTGCGCAATCCAGTGGCGCACCCAACTTTCCTCTGCAACTATAATGGCTCGGTCACAATTTTAAGTAATTTGGTGTTGAATCTTAAAAAAATTTTGGTAAAGTGACATTTTTGGAACAAGATAAGTGAAATTTGACTAAAAACGTCTCAAGATGCAAACTTGGTGTTTTTTTAAAAGATCAGGTTGGAATTAAGGTCAAAAATCAATTAAAAACAACTTAAAGCTTCTAAAAAAACTCAATTTTAATAATTTTTGCAAAATTCTGATTAGGATTAGCGCTAAAATAGGATAAAAACGACTCACATTGTTTAAAAATATAAATTTTTATGCGTTGGAAGAAACTCAATTTTAGGGCAAAATCAGGCAAAAACTATTAACTTTCTTTTTGGTTTTTAGAAAAATTAATTTCTATTAATTAATTTAAAAAAATAAGTAAAATTAGACTAAAACCGTCTCAATATAAAAATTTGATGTTTTTGAAGAAAGTTTGTTAAGATATTTGTTTTTTTTTTGGTTCTAACGGTTTTAACTTTGAAACTGCTCATTTGACGCGATTTTCGTTCAAAGGGCGTAGGTACAGAAATGAACGGGCTTTCTAAAAATGTGGTCGATTTGATGGTGCGTGCGGGGGGGGGGGGGAGGGGGGGGGCTGATCAGTGGCGCACCAAAGTGAAAAATTCGGTTTTTTAGGTATCCAAATTTACGGCGTCTTTGTCGTAACTCCGGGACCATGTGGGGTATAGGACTGCCCACGGGTAGATTTCCTCATATATGTAGATGATAAATTTTGAAGTCTAATTTCGATAAGTGAAATAGGAAAATCTAGAAAAAATCGCAAAGTTGGCACGGTTTTTTGATTTTTTTTTTGTTATGGTCAATTTCTGGGCCTTCTGGATCCCCTTAGTTAGAGGATTGGCCCAACAACGATGGTACCAGGGAAAAGGGCATATCCTTGGGCACTTTTAATCCTATCCCGCCAAAGGTGTCACTTTAATACAGAGTGGTCCAAAAAATGTCCAAAGACAATTAAGGAAAAGTGTCCAAAATAGCAAGGTAATTTTTTGCGATTTTTACGAAAACCATGGAGCGTTTCAGCTTCGGTGGTATATGGGCAACTAGAACACGTGGAGAGAAAAAAAAATCAGTTATTGGTTTTGGTCTAGCTCTTATACCGAGTGAGCTACACAAGTTTTTCTGTGCCGCATTTTTTGTCAATTTTGGTGTACTTTTCTCACATTTCACCCTGTAGATTCGACATTTTTTCAGCAATGAAATAATTCAGTGAGGTAGTACACACATGGGCCCTTAACCATGCCAAAAATCAAGGGCCTAGCTTTGAATTTGAAATTTTGACGAATTTTTAAACTTTAAATTTCAAATTGCCACTTTGAGGTATATTTGTCCGGAGACCGTGCATTTAATCGAATGGTTTTCTATCCCAGGGGATACCTTGGAATGTTTTCTTTTTGGGACTTAGGAATCACTTTTAGCTGGGACGTCGCGAAATGGGCTTAATTGAATTTCGAAGCGAAAGATGCAGATTTTCTGAAATTTTGGCCGAAAATCCCGAATGGTTCCGAAGCAACGTCCACCACGGGGGTGTCGGAAGCATTCGGCGGCCGCGCTGCAACTGACAGCTGAGATTTCCGAAATGTAAACATTAACTTTAAAGCCTCAGGCTAAGGATAATCGGCCGAAAAGCGGGGAAAACTGTCTGGCCGGGGAAAATTTGAACATTTCTAGGAAGATTATTGGCAAAATGCCCAGTCCTCGAGGTCGTTTTCATAAAAACTGGTCGATTTGAAAATTTCGCGTCGGGATTCATTTTTGGCTGATGACGTCGAAGCCAGACCACGCGGTTTTCGCCCAGACAGTGGCGGTTACAAATTCGGGCAAAAATGTATTTTTTCGATTTTTCGGCAGACATGGGCGTAGTTATATTTTTTTTGCCATTTCTTCTGTTTTCCCATAAGAAATACATTGTGCAATGCTTTTTAAATGGGACAATATTGATTTCGTCATAAAAATAGATGGAGGCGAAAAAAAATGGCCGCCGTAGACAGGGTAATTAAAAAATGGGGATATCTCTGAAACGAATAAAGTTAGAGAGCTGAAATTTGGTACCATGGTTCATTAGGGAATGGACTGCAAGTTGCCATGCGTCGAAACTTTATTTTTGGTACCAAATCCATGGGTACCATTAACGACATTTTGCATATAAGTTTTTACCCTTGTGCACGTGTATTTCCCATAAGAAAAACCTTGGGCAATGCGTATTATATGGGTGGAATGTAGATTACGTCATATTTGGGGTACCGTTGATGGTACATGGTTCAAATTTGGATGGTAGGTACCTATGGGGGTATCATAAATTGTGATATAGCTGACTCAGCTATCATAGCTACAATAGCTGAGTAACGTTAGTATTTAAAGAACTGTTAATGATACATGGTTTAACTTTGGATGCTGGGTGCCCATGGGAGTACCATGAATGGTACTATAGCTGACATAGCTATGTAGCTGACCATAGCTAGGTTATAGCTGTTTTATGAACCGATGATGATATCAAGTTGAAAATCGAATGGTAGGTTTCCCTTATGTGAAATTCGCTAAAAATGACATTTCTAAAAATCCAAGATGGCCGCCTGAAAAGTTTTGGTTTTAAGCCGATATCTCTGGAACGGTTTGAGCTAGAAAGCTGAAATTTGGCATGTGGCTACTTTATGGGACGGGCTAGAGGTCTCTGAGGTCCAGAACCTTGCTGCGGGTACCGAAGGTTCAGTTTTGCAAACTTTTTCAATTTATTGACACTTTATTGCTTCAACTTACTCACTGTTGCTAAAGGGCGCCGTAACCAAATATATCCGACGTTTCGACTTTACGTTTGCCATAAGCCATCATCAGGGTATTCTCTTTTATTACAAATATTGCTTTATAAATGTGCCACGCCCAAACAATCAGTTTTTCGTATATGACTGACAAAATAGCTTTCACGAAGCCCATTCGACTGGTACTAACTGTTCGATTTTATCGTTTTTAGGTTCTGAGATTTGACTAATTAAATTTCTCATTTATAGGGGTAGAGTGACATTTGCCATTTTATAGCAAAGCCATTTACGGCAATAGAACAACAGTTAAGTGTGAGTCGGTTCAAATACTGCTCAAAACGTTAATTACCATTTTGCTTAGTTTCATAACAGTCTTATAGGAAGTGAAAAACTACTAAAATTTGTAAAAATTACCTAATATTTTTATTTGATCGAACATTACGTCAAATAAATTAAAAACCTTGAACGACAAATTAAGCAGGTATTTTGTTTGTGGTCGAGAACGCTCTATTCATCGGTGTCAAAAGCATCGTTATACCATGTTTAGTTTTTGAATTATATACTTATAAATATTAAAATGTCGATAAAAAGTCGAAAAAATACGTTTTAAGCGCCATTTTGAAAGGGAAGGAAATTACTGAAAATTCCGAAATTTTTTACATATTTTTGTCCCCTCTTTCATATGAGACTATTTTTTGTAAAATCTATGACAATCGATTTTGGCTGAAAATTTTCACGACCTACCTACCCTTACCCCCTTTGAAAATTTTGAAATGTTTACATTTTTCTGTTTATCTTGGAAACGGTAAGGTTTTTCGATATGCCGGTTAATATGATGTATGAAGAGGTCATCAAGGGCTATCAGATGCATGTATCAGAAAGAAGCTAGCTTTCACGGTTTTTGAGAAAATTAAAAAAAAATGCAAAAATTGTACCTTATTTTTGGGCCACTCGTGCTCGGTTACTGTTCTAGTCAGAGCTTCGAAAATAAGCTCTACGTGTAGCTCTATTCTTCTACTTCCTTAGCTGTTCTTATACATTTTTTGATAAATCTTCATCGAAACGAGATATTAGCTATTAAAGGCAGCAATGCACGATTTTTATCTCAAAATTTAGTTTTTTGGGCCGGTTTGAGAGCCCCATATGTTTAACATAGAATTTTCTATATGTGTCATTTAAATCTATAATAATCCATTTTATTTGTTACTTTAAGTCGTTTTATAGGGTGGCTCAAAAAATGATGCAGGAAGCTAATATATGCTAATAATGCAGAAAAGGTCCATAAGCAGTGTGTATTTTACATAGAAAGGGTGGATTATTTAGTACGTAGACAAGCCAGAATAAAATGTTAGATATAGGCGATGAAGGAGTTATTAAAACTTAGTAATGAAAGCAATTTTAATTATTCAAGGAGTCTAGTGTTGTCAGATATTAGTAATATTTACTGCAGAACATTTCCTTCGCCATTTTATCCACAAATTGTTAAAAAACACTAAAATTATTGTACTTTTTTGGCTCCTCATATAGCTTTTCGGATAAATCTTAATTAAAACGCGATATAAGCTGTTGAAGGCTGAAATGCATGATTTTGATCCCTAAAATTAGGTTTTCGGGTCGACTTGAGAGCTCCATATGCTTCACAAAGAAATAACTACTTTTCCCACATAAATCAATAGTAATCGATTTTATTCGTTGGTTCCAGTAGTTTTGTGGCAAATAGGGCATATGTTTACGTTTTAGATAGTATAAAGTGTCCCAAAAAAATGTTGTAACCTGGAATTTTAGGATTTTTGCATGTAGATCGATATCAATTAATTTATTGCGTTAATTCGAGTAGTTTTATGATAAATAAAGCGTTGATTTCTGTTTTAAATAGTATACGGTGTCCAAAATAATGCTAAGTGCTAATGCTAAATTTTATTACCTTATTTTAAACACTGCATTGATTTCTGATTTAGCTATTATAGGGTGAGCCAAAAATTGGCAAATATTACATTTTTACGAACAATGAAAGCTAGAAAAGTGAAATTTCAATTGTAGATTCGTTTTATAATCACAAACAATATGTCATAAATGAGAACCTTGATATGGGTACTCGTGGTACCATTTTATATCTTTTTATGAATTTTAGCACCTTTTTTACTCTTCTTCAAAAGATGTTAAGTTTGCGAATATGAAATAAAGTATTTCAGACGTTTCGACATTTCAGTTACTTTTAGGTATCATCAGGTTCTTTGTTGATAATTTTGCGGCAGTTTAAGCTATATCAGAGGACCGTTCGGATATTTCCTAAACTATGAGCGCTCCGCGCGCGTGGTGTTCACCCACAACCCACAAAACTTCTACAGCACTTTGCCCACGGCGTTCGGATCTCCTAGAAATTCCCCAAAAATTAGGCGCGTGTGTGACAAAAGCACACCATAAACAAGCCAACTCAAGATTTTTGCTGACTATAATCTAAAGGGTTTTCCGGGCTTTGTAAAGATTAGTGCGAAAATTGATTAAAAATGAATCAAAGCCTGCTAAAAATTTTGTTAAAGTTGTATTTAATATCCAAAATAAGTGAAATTTGTTTCGAGAAAGTTCGAGAAAGTTAGGTTATACTCATCTCTATTTTAAATCTTTCGATGTTATTCGTTGGTTTATTGTAAAAATAGGCATGAATTTCAGTTTTAGAAGGTAAAGGGTGTCCCAAAAAAAAATGCTGTAAGATGCAAAAAAACTGTGACAGGTAGTTTTAGTGTCTGGTTTGTTTACCAATATACTCAATAGAAAAAGTGATCTAGAAGGCTATGAATTTTGAAGAAATTCATAGCCTTCTAATCTGTAATCCGAAAGTTGCAACTTGGAGTCTTAGCATTTAAAGGAATAACTGAGGGATAAATTAGACTCAAGGAAGATTACAGATGAAGGAACAGAAGAAATAAACTAGTTATACTTTAAAATAACGAAAAAGTTGTGCAACAAAAGAGTGAGGTTTCTCTTTTTTTAAAAGCAGGTGAAAGTAAAGTTTGTAGGGTAATCTAATTTTTCAGTTTTATGGCATTCTTCAATTTGTTTAATCTATTCTGTAATCCGAAACTTGCAACTTGAAGTCTTACACTTTAAAGGAATAACTGAAGAGTTAGTTAGACTCAAGGAAGATTACGGATGAAGGAACAGAAGAAATAAACTAGTTATACTTTAAAATAACGAAAAAGTAGTGCAACAAAAGAGTGAGGTTTCTTTTTTTTTTTTTAAAGTAGGTGAAAGTAAAGTTTGTAGGATAATCTAAGTCTTCAGTTTTATGGCATTCTTCAATTTGTTTAAACTATTCTGTAATCCGAAACTTGCAACTTGAAGTCTTAGCATTTAAAGGAATAACTGAAGAATAAGTTAGACTCAAGGAAGATTACAGATGAAGGAACAGAGGAAATAAACTAGTTAGACTTTAAAATAACGAAAAAGTAGTGCAACAAAAGAGTGAGGTTTCTTTTTTTTAAGCAGGTGAAAGTAAAGTTTGTAGGGTAATCTAAGTCTTCAGTTTTATGGCATTCTTCAATTTGTTTAAACTATTCTGTAATCCGAAACTTGCAACTTGAAGTCTTGGCCTTTAAAAAGAATAACTGAAGAATAAGTTAGATTCAAGAAAGATTACGAAAGAAGGAATAGAAGGAATAAACTAGTTATACTTTAAAATAACGAAAAAGTAGTGCAACAAAAGAGTGAGGTTTCTTTTTTTTAAAGCAGGTGAAAGTAAAGTTTGTAGGGTAATCTAAGTCTTCAGTTTTATGGCATTCTTCAATTTGTTTAAACTATTCTGTAATCCGAAACTTGCAACTTGAAGTCTTAGCATTTAAAGGAATAACTGAAGAATAAGTTAGACTCAAGGAAGATTACAGATGAAGGAACAGAGGAAATAAACTAGTTAGACTTTAAAATAACAAAAAAGTAGTGCAACAAAAGAGTGAGGTTTCTTTTTTTTTAAAGCAGGTGAAAGTAAAGTTTGTAGGGTAATCTAAGTCTTCAGTTTTATGGCATCCTTCTATTTGTTTAATCTATTCTGTAATCCGAAACTTGCAACTTGAAGTCTTAGACTTTAAAGGAATAACTGAAGAGTTAGTTAGACTCAAGGAAGATTACGGATGAAGGAACAGAAGAAATAAACTAGTTATACTTTCAAATAACGAAAAAGTAGTGCAACTAAAAAAAGAGAGGGGTTTCTTTTTTTTTAAAGTAGGTGAAAGTAAAGTTTGTAGGGTAATCTAAGTCTTCAGTTTTATGGCATTCTTCAATTTGTTTAAACTATTCTGTAATCCGAAACTTGCAACTTGAAGTCTTAGAATTTAAAGGAATAACTGGGGAATAAGTTAGACTCAAGGAAGATTACAGATGAAGGAACAGAAGAAATAAACTAGTTATACTTTAAAATAACGATAAAGTTGTGCAACAAAAGAGTGAGGTTTCTGTTTTTTTTAAAAGCAGGTGAAAGTAAAGTTTGTAGGGTAATCTAATTTTTCAGTTTTATGGCATTCTTCAATTTGTTTAATCTATTCTGTAATCCGAAACTGGCAACTTGAAGTCTTAGTCTTTAAAGGAATAACTGAAGAGTTAGTTAGACTCAAGGAAGATTACGGATGAAGGAACAGAAGAAATAAACTAGTTATACTTTAAAATAACGAAAAAGTAGTGCAACAAAAGAGTGAGGTTTCTTTTTTTTTAAAGTAGGTGAAAGGAAAGTTTGTAGAGTAGGTAATCTAAGTCTTCAGTTTTATGGCATTCTTCAATTTGTTTAAACTATTCTGTAATCCGAAACTTGCAACTTGAAGTCTTATCATTTAAAGGAATAACTGAAGAATAAGTTAGACTCAAGGAAGATTACAGATGAAGGACAGCAGAGGAAATAAACTAGTTAGACTTTAAAATAACGAAAAAGTTGTGCAACAAAAGAGTGAGGCTTCTTTTTTTTTAAGCAGATGATAAGTAAGGTTTGTAAGGTCAACTACGACTTCAGTTGTACCGCATTTAACATGCAACTTGAGTTCGTGTCCTTTAAAATAATCACTAAAAAATGAGGAGATTAACTGAAGAATAAGTTAGACTCAAGAAAGTGTACGAATGAACAAAAAGAAAAAAATAACTAAGTATACTTTAGAGTAACGAAGAAGTTGAGCAACAAAAAAAAACTGAAGTACTTTTTATAAAGCAGATTGATAAGTAAGGAGTATAGAGTAATCTATGTCTTTAGTTTTATTACATTCTTCAATCGGTTTAAACTTTTCTGTAATCCTAAGCTTGCAACTTGCCTTTAAAATAATAACTGAAGAATAACTTAGACTCAAGAAAGATTGCCAATGAAGAAAAAGAAGATATTAACTAGTTAAACTTTATTTTTAAATATAACTTGTTTATTAACTTTAAAATAAGGAAGAAGAAGTTGTCCAATAAAAAAACTGAGGTTTCTTTTTTAAAGCAGGTAATAAGGGCGGTTTGTTGGGTATACTACGTCTTCAGTTTTATCGCATTCTTTAATTTTTTTAAACCTAACTGCAGGCCAAATCAACTGCAAAATCCAAATTTTGATTCCAAATTTATAGTCCTATAAATTGAAGACGCATATTAAAACGCGATTTATGCTGATATTAAGCTGCAAGTTTGGAGAATACTTCTGCTCCTCAAAACATTATGAAATTTGACATTTGACTATCTGATTTTTTTCTCAAAATTTAACCAAGAATATCTCTTAAAAAAAACGAGTTTAAATGTCTGGAAAGAATGTCAAGTAATCCTATACAGAATATTGTTAGGCTCGACCGCCGGTCCACAGAGATTCGGGCCGAAGTGGCAACGCCGAGCGCCGACCGCCACCCCGGGAACCCATCTAGACTAAACGAGAATCGGGAACAGTCGCCTCCCTTCTCGAAAGTACGAGGGTGTGTTCAGGTCGGGTATATAAATCAGCGAGCCACGCGAGATGGGATCGAATAGATAGTGCAGTGTAGTAAATAAGCAAAATAAGCGGTCAAGCGAACAGCGCGAATTGTTAGTAGGGAGTAATTTTTCGGGTGTTTTAATCGTGTTGTAATAGTTAAAAGTAAATAAGAGTGTGTAGTTAATTGCCGATAAATTATTGGAACCCGTATCTCGTAACAGTGTTTTAAATTATTTGTTCATTTTTTCTGCTTCTGTCCTTTTTTTGCAATTTTTAAAAATTGACTTTGGCAGCTAATTTCATTCGAATTAGGTTTGTTACCTTTTTTAGGGGATTTCAAACCTCTACCAAACCAAACAAAAAATATATATATATTTTTTTAATTGACCAAAAGAGGAATTATTTTTTCTTTAATTTTCAACTTTGTTCGTCTGTAACTTTAGACCAAGTGGATCTACTGAAGTAAATCCAACGTTTTTTTTTGTCTTTTTTAATTTGCTTTTTTATCTCTACCAAAGAAAGTTTCGAAGGTTGAATAGGTTAAGATATGGACCCTTTCGGAGATCGATTTTTATTACTTTTAGAACGTGCTTTGGGGGCAATTAACAAAAGTCTACTAATGGGACTAAATTCTCACTCTTATTATATTTGTTAACTTCACAGAGGATTAAAATCGCCTTATTTTGATCAAAAATAGTCAAAAAAAAATCCTATTTTTTTTTTTAAATTGACCATGGGGGTGGGGGGTGTATTTCCTCTTTTTTCACAATTTCCAACTTTGACCTTTTCCAACTTTAGGGTGGACCGATTCCAGTGAATCCAACTGTTTTTTGCTCTTCTTGATTTGAGTGATCAGCAGCCAGTGTTAGTAATGGGTGGTGTGCATAATAGAAAAAGTAACTGTGATGTTGTGAAGAAAATATGGAGCATATCACACGTTTTTGCATGAAGGGAAGGCAGAATGGATTCAAAAGGGCAATGAAATGCCATTTAAGGGTTGATGTTAAATCATTATTTGTAGTCAATTATAAAATAGTTTTGACATTTTATCAATATCAGTGCCATAAGTCGCAACTGTCTCTAAATCTGCACATTATGACTTTAATTACTATGCTATTTAACATTTATTTACAAAACTAAAAAAAATCCATTTTGAGTGCTTGTCATGATCGTCATAAATATGATTTCAAACCTCGTATTTTTCATATTCAAAGTCAATAGTTCAATTTGACGAAATCCGTAGTAATAGTAAAGTTTCCACGAAGTTTTTTTTTGTCTCTCCATGAGGGAGATTTTCTTTTGAAAGTCAAAAGGATCCTCAAATAAAAATGCAAAACTCGAACCCTACAACTCCGGTTTCTTTGTCGAGCGTTTATTGTGTAGGTGTCGTTATGTATTTATCGGAAAAAACTCAAACAAAAACTTTTCACTCGGCGAAACTTTTCGAATTGCGCTAAACCCCCGCAGGGCTTCGAGTTTCCCTTGATTACAGGAGGGGTAGTTTAGCATTTATATATTCAGTTCGACACGCAAATTTCGGTGCATTGTTTCTCCACTCTGGGAAACGCCATGTTTCTTAAAAGCAGCCTCACTTCACTCTTCACTCTAGAGGCAGATTTACGATCCGTCCATCATCTCGGGGGGGCATTAGAATTTTGGCAAGTGCAGCGCATATTTTATTATACAATCCCCCTTTTAATTCATCTTTTGCCGACCTCCTTGTCAGGAGAAAGAGAGAGAGAGAAATTATTGCTCCTCAAAATCGATGAGGGTGCTCCCCATCGCTAAATATTAATCGTCCAAACAGCCGAAATGACAAAGCGAAAAACGCCTCAGGGATGGTTCTACAAAGACTCGTCTTAAACATAAATATAAAAGATGTTTAGCGGGAATTTTTCATATCGTCACCCCATCAATCAATCCAAATTAGTGGGGGGTCGAAAAACAAGCCTCTCATATTTCATTTTTCAGCAATCATTTCTTATAGAGGGAACAGATTTGCCATTCCAGAAGTTCGGATTGATTGTGACCTCAGCGTCGGAAACCCATTGATTTATTATTCTAGGCAGTTATGGCTATTTCCAGAGATTATCCAGAGAACCATTAGAAATGTATGCATCATTTACGTTATTTAGTTACAGTTGCTTGGAAAAAAGTCTGATGTGTGTTAAATCTGATGGCAGCTTCGGGTTTGTTAGAAAAAATTGGTTGAAAATGAGTACCCACTTCATGGGTCTCATTTTAAAAATAAGCAGGTTACCATTTTTTGAAATTTTTTCGAACTGGGTAACAGCTGGGTCAAATCTGATTTTACCATCCTGTTAGTTAGAAAAAACTAACTGAAAATGAGTACCCACTTGATGGGTCTCATATTACAAATAAGTAGGTTACCATTTTCTCGATCTGGGTAAGAGCTGTGTCAAATCTGATAGCAGCATCGAGTTAGTTAGAAAAAAATTAGCTGAAAATGAGTACCTAGTTCATGGGTCTAATTTTAAAAATAAGTAAGTTACCATTTTCTCAAATTGGGTAATAGTTGCGTCAAATCTGATAGCAACATATAGTAAGTTGGAAAAAAATAGTTGAAAATGAGTACCAACTTCATGGGTCTCTTTTAAAAAATAAGTAAGTGACCATTTTCAAAAATTTTCTCGAATTGGGTAACAGCTATGTCAAATCTAATGGCAGCATCATGTTAGTTAGAAAAAATTAGCTGTCGCTTTCACTCACTGACTCACTGCCAATGAGTACCCACTTCATGGATCTGTTTTAAAAATATGTATGTTACCATTTTCTCGACTTTTCTCGAACTGTGTAACAGTTGTGTCAAATCTGATGAGAGCATCGTGTTAATTAGAAAAAATTAACTGAAAATTAGTACCTACTTCATAGGTTTAATTTAAAAAACAAGAAAGTTACAATTTTCTCGAATTATTTTCGAACTGGCTACAGCTATGCCTAATTTTATAGCAGCATCGTATTAAGTAGAAAAAATTAGCTGCAAATGAGTACCATCTTCGTAGGTCTAATTTTAAAAATAGGTAAGTTACCATTTTCTCAAATTTTCTCGAATTGGGTAACAGCTGAGTCAAGTCTAATGGCAGCTTCATGTTAGTTAGAAAAACTTAGCTGTCACGGATGAAGTAGAGATTATTAAAAAATTTATAGTTTATAAATGCATTCACTCACTGACTCGCAGTCAATGAATACCCACTTTATGGATCTGTTTTAAAAATATACATGTTATCATTTTCTCGACTTTTCTCGAACTGTGTAACAGTTGTGTCAAATCTGAAGAGAGCATCGTCTTAAAAAATTAGCTGAAAATTAGTACCTACTTCATAGGTCGAATTTTAAAAACAAGAAAGTTACATTTTCTCGGATTATTTTAGAAGTGGGTAACAGCTGTATTAAATTTCTTAGCAGCATCGTGTTAGATAGAAAAAATTAGCTGCAAATGAGTACCTTCTTCATGAGTATTTTTAAAAATAAAAAAATATAAATTAATTTTTAAAATAAGTAGGTTACCGTTTTCTTGAATTTTCTTAAACTGGGTAATAGCTGTGTGAAATCTGATAGCAGCATCCTGTTAGTTAGAAAAAATTAGCTGAAAACGATTACCCACTTCATAGGCCTAATTTTAAAAATAAGTAGGTTAACATTTTCTCGAATTCTCTCGAACTGGGTAACCGCTGTGTCAAATCTGATAGCACCATCCTCTTAGTTGGAAAAGAACTGCTGAAAATGAGTACTCACTTTATGGGTCCAATTTAAAAAACAAGTATGTTATTATTTTCTCGAATTTTCTCGAACTGGGTAATGGCTGTGCGAAATCTGATAGCAGCATCGTGTTAGAAAAACTTAGCTGAAAACGATTACCCATTTCATGGGTCCAATTTAAAAAACAAGTAGGTTACCATTTTCTCGAATTCTCTCGAATTGGGTAACAGCGGTGTCAAATCTGATGTTAGTCAAATCTGATCATCATGTTAGTCAGAAAAAATTAGCGGAAAATTAGTATCCACTTTATGGTCCTAATGTAAAAAATAATTAAGTTACTATTTTCTCGAACCGGGTAATAGCTGTGTGAAATCTGATAACAGTATCGAGTTAGTTAGAAAAAAATTAGCTGAAAATAAATACCCTTTTCATAGGTCTAATTTTAAAAATAAGTAGGTTAACATTTTTTTAAATTTTCTCGAACTGGGTAATAGCTGTGTAAAATCTGATAGCACCATCCCCTTATTTGGAAAAGAACTGCTGAAAATGAGTACCACTTCATCGGTCCAATTTTAAAACAAGTAGGTTACTATTTTCTCGAATTCTCTCGAACTGGGTAATAGCTGTGCGAAATTTGACAGCATCATCGTGTTAGTTAAAAAATTAGCTAAAAATGATTACTCACTTCATGGGTCTAATTTAAAAAAATACCATTTTCTCGAATTTTCTTAAACTGGGTAACATATGTATCAAATCTGATAGCACCATTCTCTTAGTTGGAAAAGAACTGCTGAAAATGAGTACCCACTTCATGGGTCCAATTTAAAAAACAAGTAGGTTACCATTTTCTCGAATTCTCTCGAATTGGGTAATAGCTGTGTCAAATCTGATAGTAGCATCGGGTTAGTTAAAAAAAAAGTAGCTGAAAATAAGTACCCACTTCATGGATTTCATTTTAAAAATAAATAAGTTACCATTTTCTCAAATGCCTCGAATTGGGGAATAGGTGTGTCAAGTCTGATATCAGCATCGGGTTAGTTAGAAAAAACTAGCTGAAAATAAGTACCCACTTCATGGGTCTAATTTTGAAAATAAGTAGGTAAGTAACCATTTTCTCGAATTGGGTAATAGCTGTGTCGAATCTGATAGCCACATATGGTAGGCTAGAAAAAAATAGCTGGAAATAATTACCTACTTCATGGATTTCATTTTAAAAATAAATAAGTTATCATTTTCTCGAATTCCTCGAATTGGGTAATAGCTTTGTCAAATCTGATAGCAGCATCGGGTTAGTTAGAAAAAAACTAGCTGAAAATAAGTACCCACTTCATGGGTCTAATTTTAAAAATAAGTAGGTAAGTAACCATTTCCTCGAATTGGGTAATAGCTGTGTCGAATCTGATAGCCACATATGGTAGGCTAGAAAAAAAATAGCTGAAAATAATTATCTACTTCATGGATTTCATTTTAAAAATAAATAAGTTATCAATTTCTCGAATTCCTCGAATTGGGTAATAGCTTTGTCAAATCTGATAGCAGCATCGGGTTAGTTAGAAAAAAACTAGCTGAAAATAAGTACCCACTTCATGGGTCTAATTTTAAAAATAAGTAGGTAAGTAACCATTTTCTCGAATTGGGTAATAGATGTGTCGAATCTGATAGCCACATATGGTAGGCTAGAAAAAAATAGTTGAAAATACTGTTACGATCGCAGCAACGCCGCATGGGAGGCGGGGCAACGTATGGGAGCGTGTTGGTTGGTGGAGCTTTGCGACCTATCCGCGCTGCGTCATGGCTGACACGAGTGATTTATTGCTCGTCTGGCTTAATCTAGAAGGCAGTTGTTTACAACCGTTTTTTTTTATATGAGATTATTCAAGAATTCTTATAAAGAACTTTCTAGGTTTTTCTGTAATTTTAGGATTGTATATAAAAGGCGCATAGAGCGCCCGAGTAGTAGTAGTCTTATTTTAAGCGAGCTATAAGTAAGCTAAAGTTACGAAGCGATAATAGAAGGCTATAAAGTGTTAAGTAATGAGTTATTTAGTAGTCGTGTGTAAGTGTGGAAATAAATAAATAGTGTTTTCGTGTTAAATCGTTACACTGGAATTATTGAACCCCGAGTTCGCAACAATTGGTGTCAGAAGTGGGATTCCAGTGGGAATTTGAGGACTAATATTGCTGAACTGTGAGTGCTTCATTGCCGGACATTACGTGTTTATGCCAGTGACCAGAAGCCAGCATCAAGCAATGGAGGATCAACTTGCCGCCCTGCTGTCCCTTATGCAACAACAGAGGGAAGAACAGGAAAAACGTGATCAAGTACAGGAGCGACGTTATCTAGAGCAGAAGGAAGAGCTGGAAAAACGTGATCAAATTTAGGAGCGCGGTTATAAAGAACAAAAAGAAGAGCAGGAAAAACGTTATAAAGAGCAGAAGGAAGAGCTGGAAAAACGTGATCAAATTCAGGAGCGCCCTTATAAAGAACAAAAAGAAGAGCAGGAAAAACGTGATCAAGTGCAAGAGCGACGTCATCAACAATTCAAAGAAGAATTAATGAGCCATCTCGCAGTCAGGGAGCAACAGTTGGAAGAAAGAATAATGCAATCCGTTAATGAATCCGTTAACGAAGGACTCGAAGCTGTCAACCAGAAGGTTCTCGAGCTAGAAAAGAAATTCCGGGAACAACTTGAGGACGACAACGTGTCTACAGAGAGTTTTAGCACAGCCAACGCTAAAATTAAGCCTCCCGATTACGACGGTACTACTGCATGGGAAATTTATAAAACTCAGTTTGAGGCAGCTGCAAAAGCTAATGGTTGGTCCGAGCCCCAGAAAGCTACATCATTAGTGGTAGCACTTCGTGGAAAAGCGGCTGAGTTACTCCAATCTCTGTCGGCAGCGGATCAAAGTAATTATGCGGCTTTAGTACACACTCTGCAACTACGATTTGGAAATGAGCACAAAGAAACCGTGTTCCAGGCCCAGCTGAGGATGAGACAGCAGAAGTCAGGTGAATCCTTACAAGAATTTGAGGCGGACATAGACAGACTAATTCACCTGGCATACCCATCAGCCCCTGAATGTTTTCAAACGCAATTTGCCGCCGAAAGGTTCATTGAGGGAGTTCGCGATAGTGACATGAGATACCACTTACGTCTTGTAAGGCCCAAAAATATCAGCGAGGCACTAGTTCGGGCCCTGGAATTCGAGGCGTCACGAGTGTCATCTAATTCATCGCCACGCGTACGAATGGCAACTTGCGGTGAAGAGGAGAATACGTCTATGGCTGAATCCATGGCCAGTTTACATAAAGCGATGAAAGATATGGCAGTCAGTATGCAAGCCCTGTTAGAAAGAACTCCCCGATCAATAGGCAATCGGGGCATAAAATGTTTTAACTGCGGTAAACTGGGTCACGTCAAGAGTAACTGCCGTAATAGGGCAAGAAGTCCTTCGCCGTTGTTTAGAAGACCGAGCGGCAACCAAGACCGCCCTAGAATTCAGGAAAGTCCAATTCCTGTCAATGTAAGGGGGCAATTGACCGAAGACGTTAAGACCCCCAGGATCAGTCAAGTCAATCAATCAAGTCAAGCCAATAATTTGGGTGGCAAAAGTGTTACAGAGACCGGAGGCATTAAAGGACAGAAGGTCCAAACTGAACATCGACCAGGAAGGTCTCACGAAAATGCCGATGCATTGTCTAGACGGCCATGTAAAGAAGATAGTCAGCATTGTCGAAGAACTCAGCAACGTGAGGGACATCCTTCTGTAAGGAGAACGTCGGTGGAAATAAACGATGGCTGGACCACACAGACCTTTCGAGAAGAACAAATGAATGATCCAGATATTGGACCCATCCTCTCTGCAAAGACTGACGACAAGAGACCAGAATGGCAAGAAATTGCTGGTAAAAGTCCAAACCTGAAGGCGCTATGGGCCCAGTGGCACTCTCTTAAAATAGAAAATGGATTACTGAAGAGAGCGTGGGAGAGTCCGGATGGCAAGACCGTAGTCAGTCAGTTGGTTGTTCCTGGAAGCAGAAAATCGGACGTACTACAGGAAATGCACGACGGAACCAGTGGAGGTCATTTTGGGGTCAATAAAACCTTGGCCAAAATTAAAGAGCTGTTCTACTGGGTGAATTATCATGAAGACGTCGAATCTTGGTGCCGCAAGTGCGAAGTTTGTTGTGCCACAAAAGGACCTCGAACAAGATCACGGGGCCGAATGGTGCAGTACACTGTAGGTGCTCCATTCGAGAGGGTAGCAATTGATGTCGCGGGACCGTTTCCTCAGACTGAGTCGGGCAATAAATACATCTTGGTCGCCATGGATTACTTCACTAAATGGCCTGAAGCATACGCCCTTCCTAATCAAGAAGCAGCGACTGTGGCAACGGTGCTAGTAAATGAAATGTTCTGCAGGTTTGGAGTCCCTCTCGAACTTTATTCTGATCAGGGCCGAAATTTTGAATCGGCTGTTTTCCAGAAGGTCATGGAACTTCTCGGAATTCGCAAGACCAGGACAACTCCTTTGCATCCACAGTCGGATGGGATGGTAGAGAGATTTAATCGGACCATGGAACATTACCTGTCTAAAATGGTGGCAGATCATCAGCGTGATTGGGACCAACATCTACCTCTCATGTTGATGGCATATCGAGGCTCTACGCATGAAGCCACTGGTTATACTCCGGCGAAAGTGATGTTCGGGAGGGAAATGAGGCTTCCTGCGGATTTGATGTATGGAACACCAGTAAAAGCACCAGAAAAAGAGTCGCTCAGCTCTGAGAATTTTGTGGAGGAGCTTAAGGAGAGGCTGAACAATGTTCATGAGCAAGTCAGGAATAAACTGCGGATATCCAGTGATCGAGCCAAAGCAAGATATGACTTACTAGCTAACTCCCGCGGCTTCCAGGATGGTGATTTGGTGTGGCTATACAATCCGAGGCGAAAGGTGGGGAAGTCGCCCAAACTTAGCCAAAATTGGGAAGGACCTTATACAATTATAAAGAAGATTAATGATGTGGTGTATAGGATCCAGCGGACCCCTAGGTCAAAGATGAAGGTCGTTCATTTGGATCGATTAGCACGATACCATGGAGCTCTATCTGTTCGGGACGAACAGACTTAGGAGGAGGGCAATGTTACGATCGCAGCAACGCCGCATGGGAGGTGGGGCAACGCATGGGAGCGTGTTGGTTGGTGGAGCTTCGCGACCTATCCGCGCTGCGTCATGGCTGACACGAGTGATTTATTGCTCGTCTGGCTTAATCTAGAAGGCAGTTGTTTACAACGGTTTTTTTTATATGAGATTATTCAAGAATTCTTATAAAGAACTTTCTAGGTTTTTCTGTAATTTTAGGATTGTATATAAAAGGCGCATAGAGCGCCCGAGTAGTAGTAGTCTTATTTTAAGTTGCTATAAGTAAGCTAAAGTTACGAAGCGATAATAGAAGGCTATAAAGTGTTAAGTAATGAGTTATTTAGTAGTCGTGTGTAAGTGTGGAAATAAATAAATAGTGTTTTCGTGTTAAATCGTTACACTGGAATTATTGAACCCCGAGTTCGCAACAATACATACCTACTTCATGGATTTCATTTTAAAAATAAATAAGTTATCATTTTCTCGAATTCCTCGAATTGGGTAATAGCTGTGTCAAATCTGATAGGAGCATCGGGTTAGTTAGAAAAAACTAGCTGAAAATAAGTACCCACTTGGGTCTAATTTAAAAAAAATAAGTAAGTAACCATTTTCTCGAATTGAATAATATCTGCGTCGAATCTGATACATATGGTAGGCTAGAAAAAAACAGCTGAAAATAAGTACCTACTTCATGGATTTCATTTTAAAAATAAATAAGTTACCATTTTCTTGAATTCTCTAGAACTGGATAAGAGTTGTATCAAATCTGATGGCACCAACTTGTTAGTTAGAAAAAAGAAGTCTTTTGTCTAGGGAGTTGCGACAAGGGTTGTTTTTGGGAAATTGGTGAATAGACCAGTAGAATCCTACAGTCAAATTTCGTTGTCAAAGTAAAGAGAAGGGCGGAAGCACCCCTTGGTACCCATAAGTCCTTTTGCACCCATAAAGCCGACCGGAGCTACGAGATCCGTAATATTTTGAATTCTGTTGGTTTCAGCTCATATGTAACTTGACACTTTTCTCTTTAAAATTAAGCATTTAATCCAATTTTGGAATAAAAAATATGTTGATTTATTCCCCTTGAGGTACACAATATTTATTTCACACATTTTCTGGTACTTGCTCTAGATTGCGAGATATTCGACTGGAACGTTTAAACAGGACACCCTGTATATAGTTTGTCCTGATTTTCAGCCGGTTTTTCCTAGTGTATGACTTCAAAGTTGATGTTATGTTTTCGACAAAAGCGATGGCCCAGTAAAATTGTTAAAACCTTTTTAAAACCTCTAACCGCTCTTGAGATATCTAACCATGAAATTTGTACCCGTATTCGGTTAATTCGTTTTCACCTAAAACGAACGGTTAGTTCACTTTTTAAAACCTCCAACCGTTCTCGAAATATTTACTAACTTTGCTATTTTCAAAGTTAAACCTATGAAATTTGTACTTGTTTTCAATTAACTTTTTCAACTAAAATTAAGGATTAGTTTAATATCCGAAATTTCGAACCATTCTCTAACTTTGCTAATTTCAAAGATAAACCTATGAAGTTGGTACTCGTTTTCAGCAAATTTTTCTAACTAACACGATGCTGCCATCAGATTTGATACAGCTGTTACCCAGTTCGAGAAAATAGTAATCTAGTTATTATTAAAATTAGACCCATGAAGTGGGTACTCACTTTCAGGTCTTTTTTTTCTAACTAACACGATGCTGCCATCAGATTTGACACAGCTGTTAGACAGTTCGAGAAAGTTCGAGAAAATAGTAACCTACTTATTTTTAAAATTAAACCCATAGTATAAGTTGGTACTCATTTTCAGCTAATTTTTCTAACACGATGGTACCATAAAATTTGACACAGTTCGAAAGAATTCGAGAAAACGGTAACTCACACAACATTTTTAAGGTTAGACTTATGAAGTGGGTACTCATTTTCAGCTATTTTTTCCAACTAAGACGATGGTGCTGTCAGATTTTACAATACTGTCACTACATTCGAGAAATTGAGTACCCACATGGGTCTAATTTTAAAAAGAAGTAAGTTACCATTTTCTCGAATTTTCGAACTGGGTGACAGCTATTACTTTATATTACATTCGAAGAATAAGATCAATTGCATCTGCGGTCCAGTGAATGTGGTGGACGGAGAGCAAGTCGCGAGGCCATAAATCCGCCCGGCGGACAGGTCGCCGAGCATGAGGTGCTTATTTTCTGCATCTTAAGCTTTCATTGATCTCTTAAGACGTTTAAGACCGGCTCTAGACTTAACAACTCAACTTGCGCGTCCATAAACAAGTTGCTGCTGCTGCTGAACGATAATTGATCGGTGCAGTGGCGTTCGTTCTAGAATTTCTCCAGAATTTTGATGACATATTTACAACATGACAAAACAGCTGTTTTCTCTCTCTGATTCGATTCTTTATTGTGGTGTTTTAATGCCCGAAATCCAGTTTGGCAAACGACCGCGGTCTTAATTATTGCCCGGCCGTTCGTGTAATAAATGGCCGCGGTGGTACCAATTTAAGTCGTCAAGCCGGAGCTATTTCTGGTACGACTCGCTAATTAAGACGTAAAAGCGTTTTTTTCTTTCGATTTTGTGGCAACCAGGTTCTTAAACGTTACAAATTGTGGGGTATGTGTGTCGAAATGAGCGCTGTAATAAAACGGCCGCGTAGGGTTAGATCTGGTCGTCTCGGAGGCCAACCTGATCGTTAATAGGCTTAATGTCGATGGCGGTCGTGCCATTTTGCCCATATGGCCGATTTTATGTACTCTTCAGCGACTGTCGCTATTATGTTCCAGAAATAGTAGTTCTCGCTAGGGGTTAAATCTGGCGATGATCTGGGGCTTACATTCTTTGGTAACTTTAGGCAATCAGAAATCGGTTACTGATATTGTCGTTTATTCATTGTATATCGACGGGAAATGGCGAAAACAAACAAAGCCATTGTCCGTTCGCGGGTTTTCGGCACATTCCAATTAAAAGCGACGGAAACGGGCGCAAAAACAAAACGCGAAAGACAAAAGAACATCGGGAATTGGCGGGCGCGGGCGGCCCTCTCTCCGCATCGCGAATAATCGTTATTATTTGTACGGTGGTTCCGACTTGCTGATTTGCGAAATTCGTTTTAATTTCGCGTTTATGTTGCCGTCTGTTTCTGTTTTTAATTAAATGGATCGCCGCCAGACGGCGACGCCGCCGAGCCGGAGATTTTTAATTAACGTGACGATCAAGAAATCGCGCTAAACAGGTGGCTAATTTCGAAAAAATTAGATACAATATGTAGAATTTTTTGAACCTCAGTGTGATTGTCATCATTATTTTATTTCTTTTACCAACTTTCACTCCTATTCTGCGTGGATTGCAAATCCTGCAGTATGCACCAAATCATTATGGATCAGACCCCTTTGTAGATCCAAGGAATAGAACTTTTCGTGTCGTTTTATTCTCTATCTCTCATTGCAATACGTTACGGAAAATGGGTACGAGCCGGAGCCGGCCGGTCTGGATCGTCCTTTCGACGCGTGAGTTGTGATTTATAGCTATTTTGGTTGTTATTTACAAATGTGCATATTTATTCTTTATTCCTCGAGTAATTAATAAAACTGTTGCTATGAGTTAGTCCAACGAAACAACACTCATACTTCAGTTATATATACAGAGTGATTCAAAAGTGAACATAAACCTTTAAGGGGCGTATTCCTAACATTAAAGTGAGAAAAAAGTTTATATGGACATGGGTCCAGAAACGTTTTGTTTCCGAGCTACAGCTCTTTAAATATAATAAAAATAATTTTTATTTTATTGGGGGAAACCATTGGACACGTCCTGGGGTCTTCATCGTGACCACCACGATATTCTGATCTGAATCCTCTTGATTTCTACTTATGGGGACACTTGAAAAAATTGTTTTATTTCTTGTCTTTACCTTGTTTTTACTTTACGATTGTTTGCTATTCACACAAAAAATGGGTTTTGAGAGCATCAAAAATAACCCACGCATTTTACAAATTGTAAGATTCCATTTCCATTTCGAAATTTTTTTGTAAAAATTGTGTGTACAGAGACGTCATTTTAAGTCGCTCACTCGATTACCAGCTTTTCGAGTGAGCGACTTAAAACGATTTTCGAAATTCAACAACTTTACCACTTTAGAGATAGATATACAAAGTTATATTTTTCTGCAATTTCCTTTTTAAGCTCTATTAGATTATCTGATGGTAAATATATGTGTATTTCCATTAAAAAAAAATCCAGATGACGTCATATCTGTCATACCGGGCAGCCAATAACGTCGCTAGTCCAGGATCCGAGGTCGGCCTTAGATGCCATACAACCCTCATGTATCAAATTTTTATAAAGTGTAATAGGAAATCTGCTATTCGAATGAGCGACCTAAAATGATTTTCCAAAATCAAAACTTTACCACCCTGTATAATCAAAACGCCTAGAGTTATTTATACGAAGTTATGTATTTCTGCAATCTCCTTCTTTAGCTCTACTATTTAATTTACAGTGTTTACAAAAAAAATGGCATATACAATGTCTATAAATTTTCCTTAAAAATCTAGTAAAAACACTTAAATATCAATATATAACTTACTGCATTTATGCTACAGATATCCTAGATTATACTTCTTGAGTAAGACGAATAATATTTAGAATAAATGTCACATTTCTAAAAATAGGCGACCGATTTATTATAATTTTCTGGGGTAATAATCTAAGAATAAGAGTAACATTTAAATAAGGACAGCCAGTTCACAAATTAAAAGTCAAGATAACAAAAAGGGCGACCAGTTTATTAAATGCTTTTCTTTACTGGAAACAACCTAAAACTGCTTATTTCAAAATACTACTCATGATTTTTAAACAATTATAAGTGGCGCTCTTTAAAACTACACTTATAAAAATAATGGCGTCTGTTTGATTAGAAGGACAACTTTAAATATAAAATTAAGTTTAACAGAAAATAGGATTAACTAATTTATGAAGTAAAAATCAACATCAAAGAAAAGAGCGACCAATTTATTGTGCACTGCTGGCGTAGTTGAAATCTAAAAACGAGAACAACATAGAACATATGGAAGGGCATATGACCATATGGCATATCAAAGGAATGGCAGCCAGAATATAAAAGTTAAGGTAACAAAAACGAGCGACCTCTTTATAAAATGTGTTTGTTCACTAAAACTACTTACTTCAAAATTTTATTCATGATCTAAAAACGAACATAAATGGCACCTCTTTTAAAACTACATTCATAAAAATAAAGGCGAACGTTTTATGGAGAGTACAGTTTTAAGTACTCTCCATAAAACAGCTCCAAAGAATTTATAGAAGTACAAGTTTTCTATTTTATTTAAATGTGTACTTTTAATAAATTATATTATTTATATTATTTAATTAATGCTACAAAAAACAACTATTTCTAAAATTCTCGCTAAAAATTAAGGTAGTTAACGTATGAAATTAGAATAAATATTCAAGAAAACGACGGCTTATTCATTATAATTGCTGGCGCACTCTTAATCAAAAACAAGAGGAATATGAAAGTCCAGAAATAACCTAAATAAAGGCCTCCAGTACATAAAACTAAGGTCAAAATAACAAAAAGGGCGACCGGTTTATAAAATATTTGTTCACTAAAACTACTTATTTGAAGTTTTTATTCATGCCCTATAAACGAATATAAATGGCACCTCTTTTCTACACTCATAAAAATAAGGGCTGCCGTTTTATTGAGAGTACAATTTTAATAATAAAATCAAGTTTTGTATTTTATTTAAATGTGTACTTTTAATAAATTATATTATTTATATTATTTAATTAATGCTACAGAAAACAACTATTTCTAAAATTCTCGCTAAAAATTAAGGTAGTTAACTTATGAAATTAGAATAAAGATTCAAGAAAGCGACTATTGTCGCACTCATCCGTCTTATGAAACTTGTATCTTAATATACTTTGACACTTGATGACATCAAGCAATGTTTTCTTATGGGCGGGTTTATATAACAGTTTAGCCGAACTTGACTTTGAGGCTTATTAACTTTTCGATATTCATATCCAAACCTATATAATATGAAGGCGTAACCATTTTTATATATAGTATATAAAATTATGGTCAAAACAACAGAAAGGGCGACCTGTTTATAAAACGTTTCTTTACTAAAACTACTTATTTCAAGTTTTTATTCGTGCTCTATAAACGAATATAAATGGTACCTCTTTTCTACACTCATAAAAATAAGGGCGACCGTTTTATTGAGAGCACAATTTCAATAATAAAATCAAGTTTTGTATTTTATTTAAATGTGTACTTTTAATAAATTATATTATTTATATTATTTAATTAATGCTACAGAAAACAACTATTTCTAAAATTCTCGCTAAAAATTAAGGTAGTTAACTTATGAAATTAGAATAAAGATTCAAGAAAGCGACGGCCTATTCATTATGATTGCTGGCGCACTCTTAATCAAAAACAAGAGGAATATGAAAGTCCAGAAATAACCTAAATAAAGGCCTCCAGTACATAAGACTAAGGTCAAAATAACAAAGAGGGCGACCTGTTTATAAAATATTTATTCACTAAAACTACTTATTTGAAGTTTTTATTCATGCCCTATAAACGAATTAAATGGCACCTCTTTTCTACACTCATAAAAATAAGGGCTGTCGTTTTATTAAGAGTACAATTTTAATAATAAAATCAAGTTTTCTATTTTATTTTGGTGTGTATATTTTAGCCCATAAAGCTGAACATGAAAAAATGAGGGCTACGGAAAAAGGCGACCAATTTTCAGAAAAACTATAGATTTTCTATGTAATCTAGTAGGGCATCTAAATCAAGGTGGTTAACGTTAGAAATTAGAATGAAGATTCAAGAAAAGGACGGCCCATTTATTATAATCTGCCGGTGCACTTGTAGTCTAAAACAAGAGGAACATAAATGTTGAGAAATAACCTAATTTAAAGGCCGCCAGTATATAAAATTAAGGTCAAAATAACAGAAAGGGCGACCTGTTTATAAAATGTTTCTTTACTAAAACTACTTATTTCAAGTTTTTATTCATGCTCTATACACGAATACAAAAGGCACCTCTTTTCTAGACTCATAAAAATAAAGGGCGGCCGTTTTATTGAGAGCACAATTTCAATAATAAAATCAACTTTTGTATTTTATTTTGGTGTGAATATTTTAGCCCATAAAACTGAACATAAGAAAATGAAGGCTACAGAAAAGGGCAACCAATTTCTAGGAAAACCATAGATTTTCTATGTAATCTAGTGGGGCATCTAAATCAAGGTGGTTAACGTTAGAAATTAGAACAAAAATTCAAGAAAATGGCGTTCCATTCATTATAATTTGCTGGCGCACTTGTAATCTAAAACAAGAGGAACATAAATGTCCAGAAAAAACCTAAATAAAGGCCGCCGGCATATAAAATTAAGTTCAAAATAACAGAAAGGGCGACCTGTTTATAAAACGTTTGTTCACTAAAACTACTTATTTCAAGTTTTTATTCATGCTCTATACACGAATACAAAAGACACCTCTTTTCTACACTCATAAAAATAAAGGGCGGCCGTTTTATTGAGAGCACAATTTCAATAATATAATCAATTTTTGTATTTTATTTTGGTGTGAATATTTTAGCCCGTAAAACTGAACATGGAAAAATGAAGGCTACAGAAAAGGGCAACCAATTTCTAGGAAAACCATAGATTTTCTATGTAATCTAGTAGGGCATCTAAATCAAGGTGGTTAACGTTAGAAATTAGAATGAAGATTCAAGAAAAGGACGGCCCATTCATAATAATTTGCCGGGGAACTTGTAATCCAAAACAAGAGGAACATAAATGTCCAGAAAAAAACCTAAATAAAGGCCGCCAGTATATAAAATTATGGTCGAAATAACAGAAAGGGCGACCTGTTTATAAAACGTTTCTTTACTAAAACTACTTATTTCAAGGTTTTATTCGTGCTCTGTAAACGAATATAAATGGCACCTCTTTTAAAACGACACTCATAAATATAAGGGCGATCGTTTTATTGAGAGTACAATTTCAATAATAAAATTAATTTTTGTATTTTATTTTGGTGTGTATATTTTAGCCCATAAAACTGAACATGAAAAAATGAAAGCTACAGAAAAGGGCGACCGATTTCTAAAAAAAATCATAAATTTTCTATGTAATTTTGTAGGTCATCTAAATCAAGGTGATTAACTGATTAAGGTTAGAAATTAAAATGAAGATTTAAGAAAAGGGCGGCCCATTTATTATAATTTGCCGGCGTACTTGTAATCTAAAACAAGAGGAACATAAATGTTCAGAAATACCCTAAATAAAGGCCGCCAGTATATAAAATTAAGGTCAAAATAACAGAAAGGGCGACTTGTTTATAAAACGTTTCTTCACTAAAACTACTTATTTCAAGTTTTTATTCATGCTCTATACACGAATACAAAAGGCACCTCTTTTCTACACTCATAAAAATAAGGGCGACCGTTTTATTGAGAGCACAATCTCAATAATAAAATCAAGTTTTGTATTTTATTTTGGTGTGTATATTTTAGCCCATAAAACTGAACATGAAAAATGAAGGCTACAGAAATAGGCGACTAATTTCTAGGAAATCCATAGATGTTATATGTAATCTAGTAGGGCATCTAAATCAAGGTGGTTAACGTTAGAAATTAGAATAAAAATTCAAGAAAATGGCGGCCCATTCATTATAATTTGCTGGCGTACTTGTAATCTGACATAAGAGGAACATAAATGTCCAGAAAAAGACCTAAATAAAGGCTGCCAGTATATAAAATTAAGGTCAAAATAAGACAAAGGGCGACCTGTTTATAAAACGTTTCTTCATTAGAACTACTTATTTCAAGTTTTTATTCATGCTCTATAAACGAATATAAATGGTACCTCTTTTCTACACTTATAAAAATAAGGGCGATCGTTTTATTGAGAGCACAATTTCAATAATAAAATCAAGTTTGTATTTTATTTTGGTGTGTATATTTTAGCTCATAAAACTGAACATGAAAAAATGAAGGCCACAGAAAAGGGCGACCGATTTCTAAAAAAAAAACATAGATTTTCTATGTAATTTTGTAGGTCATCTAAATCAAGGTGATTAACTGGTTAAGGTTAGAAATTATAATGAAGATTTAAGAAAAGGGCGGCCCATTTATTATAATTTGCCGGCGTACTTGTAATCTAAAACAAGAGGAACATAAATGTTCAGAAATAACCTAAATAAAGGCCGCCAGTATATAAAATTAAGGTCAAAATAACAGAAAAGGCGACCTGTTTATAAAACGTTTCTTCATTAAAACTACTTATTTCAAGTTTTTATTCATGCTCTATACACGAATACAAAAGGCACCTCTTTTCTACACTCATAAAAATAAGGGCGACCGTTTTATAGAGAGCACAATCTCAATAATAAAATCAAGTTTTGTATTTTATTTTGGTGTGTATATTTTAGCCCATAAAACTGAACATGAAAAAATGAAGGCCACAGAAAAGGGCGACCGATTTCTAAAAAAAAAACATAGATTTTCTATGTAATTTTGTAGGTCATCTAAATCAAGGTGATTAACTGGTTAAGGTTAGAAATTATAATGAAGATTTAAGAAAAGGGCGGCCCATTTATTATAATTTGCCGGCGTACTTGTAATCTAAAACAAGAGGAACATAAATGTTCAGAAATAACCTAAATAAAGGCCGCCAGTATATAAAATTAAGGTCAAAATAACAGAAAAGGCGACCTGTTTATAAAACGTTTCTTCATTAAAACTACTTATTTCAAGTTTTTATTCATGCTCTATACACGAATACAAAAGGCACCTCTTTTCTACACTCATAAAAATAAGGGCGACCGTTTTATAGAGAGCACAATCTCAATAATAAAATCAAGTTTTGTATTTTATTTTGGTGTGTATATTTTAGCCCATAAAACTGAACATGAAAAAATGAAGGCCACAGAAAAGGGCGACCGATTTCTAAAAAAAAAACATAGATTTTCTATGTAATTTTGTAGGTCATCTAAATCAAGGTGATTAACTGGTTAAGGTTAGAAATTATAATGAAGATTTAAGAAAAGGGCGGCCCATTTATTATAATTTGCCGGCGTACTTGTAATCTAAAACAAGAGGAACATAAATGTTCAGAAATAACCTAAATAAAGGCCGCCAGTATATAAAATTAAGGTCAAAATAACAGAAAAGGCGACCTGTTTATAAAACGTTTCTTCATTAAAACTACTTATTTCAAGTTTTTATTCATGCTCTATACACGAATACAAAAGGCACCTCTTTTCTACACTCATAAAAATAAGGGCGACCGTTTTATAGAGAGCACAATCTCAATAATAAAATCAAGTTTTGTATTTTATTTTGGTGTGTATATTTTAGCCCATAAAACTGAACATGAAAAATGAAGGCTACAGAAATAGGCGACCAATTTCTAGGAAACCCATAGATGTTCTATGTAATCTAGTAGGGCATCTAAATCAAGGTGGTTACCGTTAGAAATTAGAATAAAAATTCAAGAAAATGGCGGCCCATTCATTATAATTTGCTGGCGCACTTGTAATCTAACACAAGAATAACATAAATGTCCAGAAAAAACCTAAATAAAGGCTGCCAGTATATAAAATTAAAGTCAAAATAAGACAAAGGGCGACCAGTTTATAAAACGTTTCTTCATTAAAACTACTTATTTTAAGTTTTTATTCATGCTCTATAAACGCATATACATGGTACCTCTTTTCTACGCTCATATAAATAAGGGCGACCGTTTTATTGAGCGCACAATTTCAATAATAAAATCAAGTTTTGTATTTTATTTTGGTGTGTATATTTTAGCCCATAAAACTGAACATGAAAAAATGAAGGCTACAGAAAGGGGCAACCAGTTTCTAGAAAAACCATAGATTTTCTATGTAATCCAGTAAGGCATCTAAATCATGGTGGTTAACGTTAGAAATTAGAATGAAGTTTCAAGAAAAAGACGGCCCATTGATTATAATTTGCCGGGTAACTTGTAATCTAAAACAAGAGGAACATAAATGTCCAGAAAAAAACCTAAATAAAGGCCGCCGGCATATAAAATTAAGTTCAAAATAACAGAAAGGGCGACCTGTTTATAAAACGTTTGTTTACTAAAACTACTTATTTCAAGTTTTTATTCATGCTCTATAAACGAATATAAATGGCACCTCTTTTCTACAATCATAAAAATAAGGGCGACTGTTTTATTGAGCGTACAATTTCAATGATAAAATTAAGTTTTGTATTTTATTTTGGTGTGTATATTTTAGCCCATAAAACTGAACTTGAAAAAATGAAGGCTACAGAAAAGGGCGACCAGTTTCTAGAAAAACCATAGATTTTCTATGTAATCCAGTAGGGCATCTAAATCAAGGTGGTAAACGTTAGAAAATAGAATGAAGATTCAAGAAAAAGGCGGCCCATTTATTATAATTTGCCGGCGCACTTGTAATCTAAAACAAGAAGAACATAAATGTCCAGAAAAACCTACGTAAAGGCAGCCAGTATATAAAATTATGGTCAAAATAACAGAAAGGGCGACCTGTTTATAAAACGTTTCTTTACTAAAACTACTTATTTCAAGTTTTTATTCATGCTCTATAAACGAATATAAATTGCACCTCTTTTCTACAATCATAAAAATAAGGGCGACTGTTTTATTGAGAGTACAATTTCAATGATAAAATTAAGTTTTGTATTTTATTTTGGTGTGTATATTTTAGCCCATAAAACTGAACATGAAAAAATGAAGGCTCCAGAAAAGGGCGACCAGTTTCTAGAAAAACCATATATTTTCTATGTAATCCAGTAGGGCATCTAAATCAAGGTGGTAAACGTTAGAAATTAGAATGAAGATTCAAGAAAAGGGCGGCCCATTTATTATAATTTGCCGGCGCACTTGTAATCTAAAACAAGAAGAACATAAATGTCCAGAGAAACCTAAGTAAAGGCAGCCAGTATATAAAATTATGGTCAAAATAACAGAAAGGGCGACCTGTTTATAAAACGTTTCTTTACTAAAACTACTTATTTCAAGTTTTTATTCATGTCACACATCACCTCTTTTCTACAATCATAAAAATAAGGGCGACTGTTTTATTGACAGTACAATTTCAATGATAAAATTAAATTTTGTATTTTATTTTGGTGTGTATATTTTAGCCCATAAAACTGATCATAAAAAAATGAAGGCTATAGAAAAGAGCAACCGGTTTCTAGAAAAACCATAGATTTTCTATGTAATCTAGTAGGGCATCTGAATCAAAGCATAAAAAGCAGCCAGGGCCGGCAGGCCATATATAGGGATATAGGGACTTTTCTAGTTTATAGGTTTTAGGTCAAAAAGGCACGGACTGTTGTGGTCGCCTAGACTGATTTATATCGAATAAAATATTGGTAAATTGTGGATTATCAATAGGCAAAGTAAAACTCTAGTTTTACTTGGTTTCTTCAGTTCTGTTTTACGTTTCATTTTGTCACTTCAGTTGTCACTTAAGACGGCCGTCTTTTGACCTTGTGGCAGAGGTTTTATAGGGCCGCTATAGGGTTTGTTGATTGCTGCCGATAAGTCTGAGGTCTGTTGGTTAGGTTAGCTAAATTTCACTTTGCCCTTGGCTAGTTCAGTTGTGTTTTTTCTTTGGTTGGGTTACTTCAGCCATGTTTTTTCTTTGGATTGTTCAGTTCAGTTTTATTTATCCTTAATGGCGACCCATTAAGGTCTGAACTTTGTTGATTGCTGCACATAAGTGAACCAACCAACTAACCTAACCATTAGTGAGCTCTATTGGTTAGGTTAGTTCAGTTTTTCTTTGCCTTTAGTTCAGGTTAGTTCAGTAATGTTTTTTCTTTGGGTCAGTCAGTTTAGTTTCACTTGTCTTTTACGGTGACCATTGTCACCGTAAAAGACAGACCTTCTTACAAAAGAAGAGAAAAAAAACAAAAGACAAAAACAAAAATACGTCTCAAAGCCAAAACAAATAAACTTAAGATTTCTATTAAAAAAAAAATAGATTTTACCTAATATCCTCGACAATAGGTCAAATCTTGTGCGCGTAATTTAAGCTTGTTATAACATATTTTCGCAGGTGTGTTGATTGCGGTCTGATGATGCCTTTTTAGGCGAAACATGTGACGGTTAAAACAAGAATATGCATTATTTTAGACTGTTGACTCACAGTTAAACTCTTTCGACTTTGAACTGTCACTTCTTAACACCTTTCTTCAACGATGTTAAGAAGTGAAACAGTTCTTAACACCTGAGAAGAAAAGCGTTAAGAAGTGAGTAGGGACTGTAATGACTAGTAACTGTAAGTAAGTGAAGATTTACCCCCTCTAAATCCTTACCCCCCTAGTAGTCCTGTCGTCCACTACTTGTCGTGGTCAAGTTTCAGATTGACGTGAAACTAAAATTTCAATTAAATTCTTTCGACCTGTTTCAGGAGAGGGAAACTGATTAAAACAACAGTAATTTCTGTTTTGAACAGTTTTAAAAACAAGTTTCCGCTCGGAAAAACGTGTAGATAAACTTGAAAACTCCGCGTGCGAAATAATTGAGTTGTCGCCTTCAAGTTTAAATTACCGTTTAAAAACAAGTTGCCTAGAAATAATATGCAATTATTCAGGAGACACCTTATTTGAAAACGTAACAGGAGAGAGATTTTAGAGCCATAAATTTGAGTCCCGCTCTCAGTTTTAAATGCAAATTTTTCCTTTTTTTTTTTTACTTTTTTTCTCGGATTCAATTTGTGGCTTAATCCCCCCAGTTATTAACGTCTCAACCTCGATGACGTCAAACAAAAGTTCTTCGAAAAGTTAATTTTTTTCACGGGCCTCATTTTTATGTGAAGCGGATTTAACACCTTTTAAACTCTTTCCACGAAGAAGCAGAGGATTTTCATATTAATGAGGAGTGGGCTTTAGCAGTCCTCTCTTTGTGTGAGGTATCTGAGTCGCGCATCTGTCAACAAGCAACGTGCTAAACTTGTTAACGTGTATTTACACCTTTTGAAACTGCTCTCGATAATTATCGTTTCCAACATAAATTTCAGCGTGGCGAAAGCTGAAGTCAACGGTGAGTGGGCGCGGTATAAGAAAGATCCAGAGGCGTGACACATTATTCTGTAACTTTAAAAAAGAGAGATTTAGGTGATATTTTTTTTAACAAAAGTCTTATTTTTTTAATATTTTTTAATAAAAATTAATTAAAATAAATTTTGAATAAAAAAAAATAAGACTAAATGTTCTCAAATTCTCCCAAATTTCTCTAATTAAATGTCCAATTAAAAAAAGTCTAAATTAAAAAATAAGTAAGTTACAATTTTCTGGAATTTTCTCGAACTGAGTAACATCTGTGTCAAATTTGATAGCACCATCGTGTTAGTTAGAAAAAAATTACTTAAAATGAGTACCCACTTTATAGGTCTTATCTAAAAAATAAGTTGGTTTTAGTAGTTAACTTAGGTTGAACTTTTCACAACAGAAAAATGCACATTTCCCTAAGGCTCTGAAGAGGAGAATGCAGCTTATACAGCCTAACAAAAATGTCAAAAAAAAATATAACTGAGTTCGAAAAGGCATCCGAAGTTATAAAGAAATAAAAAAAAATAAAAAATGTATTAAAGAAAAATTTTAAAAATATAAAGAAAAATTGTAGTTATTGGAATTGGTTTCCTCAGTGAAGGGTGTAAAATTTCAGTACGATGTTTATAAAAAAAACTGACGGTCAATAGATAAAACCTAAATAAGTTAGAAAATACTGTCAATGTCATGCAAAAAGCCCTCACAGGGAATCTCACTAGCCCAAGATTCATCACAATCGGTTGTTATATGTTGACTCTTTGAAGGTAATACTAAATCCATTGCAAACGTGACCACCCTGTATATTTGGTGAGTTCCATAGTGTCTACTATTTTATCTTTAGTTTCATACCTCTGTAGCTGCCAATTTTGCATAGAAAAGAAAAAATGTGTTGAAAAAGACGTCGATAAACGTCGAAACGTTGGCAGTTTCTGCTTTTTTATTTCTCTTTTTTCCGAAAATCTTAGTGTAGATGTGCAAAAAATGTTTGATTTTTTTTTAATTGTTGGTGTAGAGATTAATTGACATGTCTAACAAAATTTGGAACGATAAAAACAACAAACAAATAAAAATTAATAAAAAAATTGGTTTTAAAGACATAAAAAATTGCTCAAAATATTAAAGTGAAGCGTAGGAAAAACCAAATATTTTGAAATACCTAAACACGAACATCAAGGTGGAACTATAAGCACAACAAACACAACAAAATTGATAAAAAAAAGTTTTCAAAAACAATAAAAACTGAAAAAATGAACTAAATATCCAAGTAGAACAGAGAAAAAAATTAAATACTAAGCCGAAAATCAACGTAACACAGTGAAAACAACAAACAAAACAAAATTAATTCAAAAAATATTTATTTTTAAAGACATAAAGTATTGCTGAAAGTTTAAAGTGAAGCCAAGAAAGAAAACAAATGTTTTAAAATACCTAAACACGAAAACCAAGGTGAAACGAAAAGAATATCAAACACAACAAAACTGATAAAAGAATAGGTTTTTAAAAACATAAGTAACTGAAAATATGCTTAAAAAATCAAAGTTAAACAGAATAAAAAAAAGCAAATAAATTTCGTACCTAATTCCTAAAAATAAAAAGTTTAATTAGAATGATCATAACAAACACAACAAAATTGATTACCAAAAAAAGCTTGTGAAGGCAAGAAAAACTAAAAAAATGTACAAAATATCCAAGTGAAGCAGAGAAAAAAATAATTTCCAAACACGAAAATCAATTTGAAACAGTAAGAACAACAAACACACAACAAAATTATTAAAAAATAGTGTTTATAAAGTAAAAAAAAACTGAAACATGCTTAAAATATCTTCTAACTATTACACTTATGCAATAAAAATATAGCTTTTAATGACAAAAACTGAAAAAATAATAAAATATCCAAGTGAAAAAAAGATAATAAATAATATAAAATCCTAAACACGGAAATTGAAGTGAAAAAGTAAGAACAAAAAACAACAAAACTAGTAAAGAAAACAAGCTTTCAAAGACCTAAAAACTGAAAAAGTTAACAAAATATCCAAGTGAAATAGAGAAAAAAATAAATAATTTAAAATACTGAACACCAAAAATCAAGATAAATAAAACAAGATAAAATCAAGATAAAACAGTACGAACAACAAAAAACAAAATTAATAAAAAAAAGGCTTTAAAGGTGTACAAAATATTTAAAATAAAACAGAAAAAAAACTGAAAAAATAAACATTGTAAAATGTTGCTTTTGTTGTTTTTTTTTTTCAGTCTTGAAAAAGTGTATGAACGTCGAAACGTTCGAAACGAAATCGTAGTGTAGATGTGTAAAAAATATTGTTTGATTTTTTTTAATTGTAGGTGTAGAGATCAATCGACAAGTCTGTACCAAAAAGTGGAACGATAAGCACAACAAACAAAACAATTAATAAAAAAAATATGTTTTTTAAGGCATAAAAAATTGTTGAAAATATTAGAGTGAAGAGGAACAAAAAAAAACAAATATTTCGAAATACCTACGCACGAAAACCAAGGTGAAACGATAAGTATATCAAACACAACAAAATTGATAAAAGAATCGGTGTTTAAAAACATAAATAATTGAAAAAATGCTTAAAATATCAAAGTTAAGCAGAATAAAGAAAAGCAAATAATTTTCGTACCTAATTCCTAAAAATAAAAAATCTAATTAGAATGATCATAACAAACACAACAAAATTGATAACAAGAAAATATTGTGAAGACAAGTTAAACTGAAAAAATGTACAAAATATCCAACTGAAGCAGAGAAAAAAATTATTTCTAAACACGAAAATCAATTTGAAACAGTAAGAACAACAAACACACAACAAAATTATTAAAAAATAGGGTTTTTAAAGTAAAAAAACTGAAACATGTTTAAAATATCTTATAATAACTATTACACTTATACAATAAAAAAAATAGCCTTTAAAGACAAAAAACTGAACAAATAATAAAATATTCAAGTGAAAAAAAAAATAATATGAGATACTAAACACGGAACTTGAAGTGAAAGAGTAAGAACAAAAAACACATCAAAATTAGTAAAGAAAATAAGCGTTCAAAAACCTAAAAAACTGAAAAAGTTAACAAAATATCCAAGTGAGACAGAGAAAAAAATAAATAATTTAAAATACTGAACACCAAAAATCAAGATAAAAACAGTACGAAAAACAAACAACAAAATTAATGAAAAAAAAAGGCTTTAAAGGTGTAAAAAAAAAACTGAAAAAAATGCTTTAAATATCTTCTGTAAAGCTCTTGCACCTATGTAATAAAGAAATTAAGCTTTTAAAGACATTCAAAATGGAAAAAGTGTACAAAATATTTAAATAAAACAAAAAAAAAACTGAAAAAAAAACATTGTAAAATGTTGCTTTTGTTGTTTTTTTTTTCAGTCTTGAAAAAGGGTATGAACGTCGAAACGTGCGAAACGAAATCTTAGTGTAGATGTGTAAAAAATATTGATTGTTTTTTTTATTATTGGTGTAGAGATCAATCGACAAGTCTGTAACAAAAAGTAGAACGATAAGCACACAAAACATAATTCATAAAAAAAAATATGTGTTTAAAGACAAAAAAAAATTGCTCAAAATATTAAAAAGCGGAGCAAAAAAAAACAAATATTTTGAAATATCTAAACATGAAAATCAAGGTAAAACTATAAGAACAAACAACAAAATTGATAAAAAAGATAAGTTTTTAAAAACAAAACTAACTGAAAAAATGCTTAAAATATCAAAGTTAAACGGACTAAAAAAAATTATTTGTTTAGTGCCTAAACATGAAAAATCTAAGTAGTATGATCATAACAGACACAACAAAATTGATAAAGAAAATAAGCTTTTAAAACAGAAAAAACTGAAAAAATTTACTAAATATCCAAGTAGAACAGAGACCAAAAATTCAATACTAAGGGCGAAAATCAAGGTAAAACAGTGAAAACAACAAAACAAAATTTATAAAAAAATATTTAGTAAAGCAAAGAAAACAATTTTTTTTCAAATACTTAACCACGCAAATCAAAGTGAAACGATAAGAACATGAAGCTTGATAAAAAAATGGGTTTTTAAAAACATAAATAACTGAAAAAATGCTTAAACAAAATAAAAAAAAAACAAATAATTTGTTGTTGTGAAGTGACACAGAAAAAAAATTAAATCATTTCAAATACTTGACACGAAAAATCATGATAAAAACATTACGATTAATAAAGAACAAAAATAATAAAAAAAGGTTTTAAAGGTGTAAAAAAAACCGAAAAAAAAAAGCCAAGTCAAGTAAAACAGAAAAAAAACGAATAATTTTAAATACTAAACACGAAAATAAAGGTGCGACTATAAGACAACAAACAACAATATTAATAAACAAAATAAGGTTTTTAAAGGTACAAAAATGCTGAAATAATATTTAAAATATCTTATCCAAAACTATTGCACCCATGAAATAAAAAAATAAGCTTTTAAAGACATAAAAACTGAATAAAATGTACAAAATATTCAAGTGAAACCAAAAATCAAGGTGACAGCTGACATAAAAAAAACAATGTTTTAAAATACTAAATACCAAAATCAGGATTACGCCAAAACTATTACGCAATTAAAAAATGAGCATTCAAAGGCATAAAAGAAATGAAAACATTAACAAAATATCTAAAACACGAAAAGCAAGGTGAAACAATAAAAACAACAAGCACAATAATAAAGAAATTAAGGTTTTAAAGGTATAAAAAAAAACTGAAGAAATGCTTAAAATATCTTCTCGGATACTACTGCATCTATGCAATAAAGAAAATAATCTTTTAAAAACAAAAAAAAAATAATAATTTAAAATACTAAACCCGAAAATCAAGGTGAATCAATAAAAAACACAATAAAAAAAAATAAGATTTTAAAGGTACAAAAAAAACTGAAAAAAGTTATACATTAAACATAGGTTAGTTATTTTCACGAAGATTTCACTATTTCACAGAGAAAACATCTTATTTGCTTAATTTTTTGAATTAGTGAAGCTATGAAGTGGGTACTCATTTTCAGCAAATTTTTTCCAACTTAGACGATGGTGCCGTTAGTTTTTACTAAGTTGTCAGTAAATTCGAGAGCATTCGAGAACATTTTATTTGTCTTATTTTTTACATTAGACCTATAAGGTGGGTATCAATTTCAGCAAATTTTTTACTAATAAGATTAGCTTACCAAACTAATAAGATGCTGCCATCAGATTTGACACAGCTCTTACCTACCTAGTTTGAGAAAGTTCGAGGAAATTGCAACTTTCTTATTTTTAAAAATAGACCCATGAAGTGGGTGCTTATTTTTAGCTACTTTTTTCTAACTAACAAGATGGTGCCATCAGATTTGACAAAGCTCTTACCCAATTCGAGAAAATTCGAGAAAACTGTAACTAACTAATTTTTAAAATTATACTAATGAGTAGGTACTCATTTGCACCTACTTTTTTCTCACTAACACGATGGTGCCATCAGATTTGATACAGCTGTTACCCAGTTTAAGAAAATTCAAGAAAATTGTAACTTCTTATTTTTTAATTTGACTCATGCAGTGGGTACTCATTTTCAACTAATTTTTCTAACTAACACGATGGTGCCGTCACATTTGACCAGATCTTACCCAGTTCAAGAAAATTCGATAAAATTGTAATTTTCTCATTTTTAAAATTTGACCCATGAAGTGGGTACGCATTTTCAGGTAATTTTTTCTAACAAACACGATGGTGCCATCAGATTTGACACAACTCTTACCTAGTTAGAGGAAAATCGAGAAAATTGCAACTTATTTTTAAAAATAGACCCATGAAGTGGGTACTCTTTTTCAGCTACTTTTTTCTAACAAACAAGATGGTGCCATCAGATTTGATACAGCTGTTACCCAGTTTAAGAAAATTCAAGAAAATTGTAACTTCTTATTTTTAAATTTGACTCATGCAGTGGGTACTCATTTTCAGCTAATTTTTCTAACTAACACGATGGTGCCGTCACATTTGACCAGATCTTACCCAGTTCGATAAAATTCGATAAAATAGTAATTCTCTCATTTTTTCAATTTGACCCATGAAGTGGGTACGCATTTTCAGGTAAATTTTTCTAACAAACACGATGGTGCCATCAGATTTGACACAACGCTTACCTAGTTAGAGGAAAATCGAGAAAATTGCAACTTACTTATTTTTCAAAATAGACCCATGAAGTGGGTACTCTTTTTCAGCTACTTTTTTCTAACAAACAAGATGGTGCCATCAGATTTGATACAGCTGTTACCCAGTTTAAGAAAATTCGAGAAAATTGTAACTTCTTATTTTTAAATTTGACTCATGCAGTGGGTACTCATTTTCAGCTAATTTTTCTAACTAACACGATGGTGCCGTCACATTTGACCAGATCTTACCCAGTTCGAGAAAATTCGAGAAAACTGTAACTAACTTATTTTTAAAATTAGACTCGTGAAGTAAGTACTCATTTGCACTAACTTTTTTCTCACTAACACGATGGTGCCATCAGATTTGATACAGCTGTTACCCAGTTTAAGAAAATTCGAGAAAATTGTAACTTCTTATTTTTAAATTTGACTCATGCAGTGGGTACTCATTTTCAGCTAATTTTTCTAACTAACACGATGGTGCCGTCACATTTGACCAGATCTTACCCAGTTCGAGAAAATTCGAGAAAACTGTAACTAACTTATTTTTAAAATTAGACTCGTGAAGTAAGTACTCATTTGCACTAACTTTTTTCTCACTAACACGATGGTGCCATCAGATTTGATACAGCTGTTACCCAGTTTAAGAAAATTCGAGAAAATTGTAACTTCTTATTTTTAAATTTGACTCATGCAGTGGGTACTCATTTTCAGCTAATTTTTCTAACTAACACGATGGTGCCGTCACATTTGACCAGATCTTACCCAGTTCGATAAAATTCGATAAAATAGTAATTTTCTCATTTTTTCAATTTGACCCAAGAAGTGGGTTCTCATTTTCAGCTACTTTTTTCTAACTAACAAGATGGTGCCATCAGATGTGACAAAGCTCTTACCCAATTCGAGAAAATTCGAGAAAACTGTGACTAACTAATTTTTAAAATTATACTAATGAGTAGGTACTCATTTGCACCTACTTTTTTCTCACTAACACGATGGTGCCATCAGATTTGATACAGCTGTTACCCAGTTTAAGAAAATTCAAGAAAATTGTAACTTCTTATTTTTAAATTTGACTCATGCAGTGGGTACTCATTTTCAGCTAATTTTTCTAACTAACACGATGGTGCCGTCACATTTGACCAGATCTTACCCAGTTCGAGAAAATTCGATAAAATTGTAATTTTCTCATTTTTAAAATTTGACCCATGAAGTGGGTACGCATTTTCAGGTAATTTTTTCTAACAAACACGATGGTGCCATCAGATTTGACACAACTCTTACCTAGTTAGAGGAAAATCGAGAAAATTGCAACTTACTTATTTTTAAAAATAGACCCATGAAGTGGGTACTCTTTTTCAGCTACTTTTTTCTAACAAACAAGATGGTGCCATCAGATTTGATACAGCTGTTACCCAGTTTAAGAAAATTCGAGAAAATTGTAACTTCTTATTTTTAAATTTGACTCATGCAGTGGGTACTCATTTTCAGCTAATTTTTCTAACTAACACGATGGTGCCGTCACATTTGACCAGATCTTACCCAGTTCGAGAAAATTCGATAAAATAGTAATTTTCTCATTTTTTCAATTTGACCCATGAAGTGGGTACGCATTTTCAGGTAAATTTTTCTAACAAACACGATGGTGCCATCAGATTTGACACAACGCTTACCTAGTTAGAGGAAAATCGAGAAAATTGCAACTTACTTATTTTTAAAAATAGACTCATGAAGTGGGTACTCTTTTTCAGCTACTTTTTTCTAACAAACAGGATGGTGTCATCAGATTTGATACAGCTGTTACCCAGTTTAAGAAAACTCGAGAAAATTGTAACTTCTTATTTTTAAATTTGACTCATGCAGTGGGTACTCATTTTCAGCTAATTTTTCTAACTAACACGATGGTGCCGTCACATTTGACCAGATCTTACCCAGTTCGAGAAAATTCGATAAAATTGTAATTTTCTCATTTTTTAAATTTGACTCATGAAGTGGGTACTCATTTGCACCTACTTTTTTTCTCACCAACACGATGATGCCTTCAGATTTGATACAGCTGTTACCTAGTTTGAGAAAATTCGCGAAAATTGTAATTTACTTATTTTTAAAATTTGACCAATGAAAATTTGACCCATTAATTTTTTCTAAATAAGTTGATGTTGCCATCAGATTTGACACAGATGTTACCCAGTTCAAAAAAATTCGAGAAAATGTTAACCTACATATTTTTAAAGTAGATCTATGAAGTGGGTACTCGTCTGTGAGTGAATATATTTATAATCCATAAATTTTTTAATAATCTCTACTTCGTCTGCGACTAGTTTTAATGAGTCTAGACTGTACCCCCACAATGGGTTGATTCCATTTTCGCTGCTTAGTTAAAAGTTCCCTTCCGAAAGTGAATCTATTAGGTGCAAGGTAATATTCTCGGCTTCGCTTTTATTTTATCCCGGCGAGCTTTTGAGCGCAAGGCGAACAGTCTTTTTGGAAGGAATCACAAAGAGCTTTCTTTTGAGGATGATAAAGCATTTAAATTCGGTTTCAGGAAAAAGATCTTTCCCCCTCAGAGGGAGAGGGTGTCGTTTTTTGTGTTCATGCTGTTTCTCTCTCTATCTCTCTCTCTCCCTCTGTAGCAGAGTAATAACAATAACAACCAAGGGTCTCGTTTTTTTTCTGTATCCGGAGCGCGCCCTCTGGGGGCACTTAGCGATAATGACTGTTTATAATAAACTCATGCATATTCCACGTGTTCCGCATACGAGCAGGCACTTGCACCGCCCTGATGATAACAAGCGGCGTCTTTGTTTTACGAGAGAATCGCAACGGAAACATTGCGCTGATGATGGCGCGGCACTTAAAAATATTAACCGGAACCAGTTTCAGGACTTAGGATTTTGGATGTATCCAGAAAATGGCTCAGGAAGAATTTGAGGCAATTTATGCCGACTCCCGACACGTCCGTCCGTGCGAAATAAGCAGTGTTTACATATTCGCGTCAAAACGTCGTCGTCGCCTTATCACACTCCCGCCTCTTCCTGATTCCGGCTCGGGTACTTTATATTACCTCCTGCTGCTCCCGCTCTCCTCCTCCCCCGCCCTTAAGGGTTTCAACATCATTCGTGCATTATAACTTACGTAATTCTCTTTTATTTTCGTTCTGTGTGCCACAGGCGTCCCGAGGTTTCCAATATATATATCGTCTCGACTCGAGTCTGTTTAAAAACTTTATTTGTCCTTTAGTGGCCACATGAGAGAAAGAAAGGCAAGACGCAAAATCGATTTGCCCATTGTTTTCTCGAACGGCAATAATGAACGATAAAGACGAGTGCAAAAAGGAAATCCTTAAAAAAAGTCACATGTATGTAAATCAGGCAGTCCTGCAGGCCATCTCCCTTTTTTTCCTTCCTTAAACTCGCACTCATTCTCTATATAAACATAAAAAATCTTGTTTACGACATTTCCGAAAAATTATGCTAAATTGTCAATTTAACCCTCCCAGAAATCTGCCCTTATTACGTCAATACGGCGCGCCATCATCATAAAAAAGAAACCCGGAAAAAATTAATTTCGACCGGCACAATAAGATTCCAAAGAAAGAAACGGGGGTGTGGGGAGGGTGGGGGGGGTAGATTAATGAACCCAATTTCCGGCCCTCAAAGTTTCTGGTTGTTGCCTAAACGTACTTTTTGTTTGTTTCAGACATAAGAGAGTACAAAACTTTTTACCTTGTAAAAATTCACCCCAAAACAACTGTGATGGAGCGGCGGCCACCGGCCTCTACGAAGACCTCAACGACGTGGTGCCCAGGCATACCACTCCCCACCATCATCACCATCAGCTGACTGGAGGCCATATTGTAGCACCTTCTATAGAGGTAAGGTCCTTTCTCGTAGATATATCATATCACTCACGTTAGTAATATCTCGAGAATGCTTTGAGATTCTGAAAATTGGACTAAACTTTCGTTTTAGTTGCTTGAAAAGAGAACACATTTTATGGGTTTTTCTTTGAAAAATAACAAACTTAGTAATATTTTGCGAATGGGTTGAGATTCTGAAAATCGCACTAAACTTTGGTTTTAGTTGGAAAAAGTTAGCTGAAAACCAGTACAAACATCATGGGTTTATCTCTGAAAATAACTAAGTTAGTAACATCTCGAGAATGGTTAGAGATTCTGAAAATTAGACTAAACCTTTGTTTAAAAGAAATAGCTGAAAACGAGTACAAACTTCATAGGTTTATCTCTAAAAATAGCAAAGTTAGTAACATCTCGAGAACGGTTTGAGATTCTGAAATTTGGATTAAACCTTTGTTTTAGTTGGAAAACGTTAGTCGAAAACTGCCAATTTCATGGGTTTATCTTTAAAAATAGCAAAGTTAGTAATATCTCGAGAGTGGTTTAAGATTCTAAAAGTTGGAGTTAACCATCGTTTTAGTTAGAAAAAGTTTACTGAAAACGAATACAAACATCATGGGTTAATCTCTAAAAATAACAAATTTAGTAGTATCTCGAGAACCGTTTGAAAATATGAAAATTAGACTGAAACATCGTTCCAGTTGGAAAAAACTAGCTGAAGTCGAGTACACACTACATGAGTTTTTCTCTGAAAATAACGAAGTCAGTAATATCTCGAAAATGGTTTGAGATTCTGAGAATTGGGCTACTAACACTTCGTTTTATTTGAAAAAAAAAAGATATGAAAACAAGCACAAACTTCATGACTTCTCTCTGAAAATAACAAATTTAGTAGTATGTCGAGAAGGGTTTCAGATTCTGAAAATTAAACTAAACGTCCTTTTTAGTTAGAAAAAGTTACCTGAAAACGAGTACAAACTTTATGGGTTTATCTCTAAAAATAATAAAGTCACTAATATCTCGAGAACGGTGTATCAAAAATATATATTAGGTTAATATAAACGCGAAGTAAGATGGATTGAGTGGATCAAGCCTGCTTCCGGTCGAAACACAGGTGGATTGAATAGATCAGCCTCTAACCTAGTAGGAATTCGGTGAGTTTTTAATGTACCCAGGGCTTATTAAGTTTTAGCCGAGGTTTTAACTTATCTCCTGTTTATTCAAATTCTTAAGTTCAAATTCAACCTTTGAACCATTTGGTTAAACTTTTAGATCAAGCCTCTAACCTAGACAGTCTTGGGTTATTTTTTAGTAGAGCCACAGCTTATTCAGTTTCAGCCTGCCTTTTTAAGTTAATAAAGTCCAGTGCTTCCGGTCGAAACATAAGTAGATTGGATTGATGAAGCCTCTAACCTAGTAGGGTTTCGGTTATTTTGTAGTAGAGTCAGGGCCTATTAAGTTTCAGCTTAATAGGCCCTGGCTCTATTTCTTAATTTAATTGAAACTCTTAAGTTCAAATTTAATCTTTGAACCATTTGATTCGACTTTTAGATTAAGCTTCTAACCTAGACGGTCTTGGATTATTTTTTAGTAGAGCCACAGCTTATTAGGTTTCAGTCTGCCCTTATGTTAATAAGTTCAAACTTTGACCAGTGCTCTCGGTCGAAACACAGGTAGATTGCATAGATCAAACTTCTAACCTAGTAGGGTTTCCGTTATTATTGAGTAGAGCCAGGGCTTATCACGTTTTAGCTTGTCTCTTAAGTTAATTCAAACTCTTAAGCTCAAATTCATTCTTTGAACCAGTTGATTCAATCCTTAGATCAAGCCTCTAGCCTAATAAGGCTTGCATTATTTTTTATCAGAGTCACAGCCTGTTAAGTTTCAGGATGTCTCCTTAAGTTAATAAATCCAAACTCTGGACAGTGTTTCCAATCGAATTAGCTTCGGGCCTGGAGAATAAATCAGATCTGTTTTTTTAATTCGCCCGATAGGGCCGAAACAACATGCAAATGGGAAAACAAACAAAACGGCAACGACGAAAAAGAAACTCGCCCCCGTTCGAGTTTCAGTTGCACGAACCGAATTTCGCCGATTAAATTAACGAAATGAAACTGGGGATCATCGGGTTTATGCAAATGTCTTTTTTCCTCGACGTCTAAAGCTGCGTTCACAATAGAGACCAGGTAGAGGTATGTGGATCAAAACCCTGTAGTTTCCGAAGTCAGCTCTAATTAAAACTGACGTCACACGCTTGGTATGTTTTCGGCGAATTAAATTTGCGTATAGTCGCCAAAGAGGCCGGATCTACTAGCGCATTGTGCGGTCGGTCGGTATAGTTTGGTGACCCCCCCCCCCTCCCCCATTTAACCGACGCTCTTTTGTTTGTCAGATACAATTACTAACAGGTTATCCCTTCAAGCGAACGACACTATTCACGTGACCCGAATTAATTAGTATCCCCCCTAATGTTCATTAAATTTAGGGGCAGGCTTTTAACTTTACATGCCTTGTCTGCTAACAGTTGCCGAGTTAGACCGTCAAAGCCATAACTATTAGAAGCCTGACTGGTGTGGCCAGAAAGAATCTTCTCAACTCTATAGAAGGTGGCCCCCTCTCAATGTGGCAGTGTGTTCATAAAAAAAGTTATCTAGAAGGCTTTGAATTTGTGACAGAAACGGATGACATAATCAAGGTAAATGGACTTATGATCAACTAGATGACGTTTTTAAATAAACGCCCCCTATTATGCCGTCAGTAATTAAGTGATTCGCATGGTCGATTTCAGAATATTATTTATCGAAAAGATGATGAAAATGACATATTTATATTGGTCAAATAGGGCAATTCTTCAGCCCAATAGTTGAGTATCTATTTGAGTTAGGTACAGGCTTTTAGCCTTAGATGCTTTGTTTTTTTTTTACTTTCAAGACGTAATAGTTGCAGAGACGGACACTCAAATATTCGGTATTTAGAGACCTGAGTGTTACTGTATATGGGAAAGGGCTTCTACAGAATTTTTTTTTGGAGCTTTAACCGTTCTCGAGATATTCTCAAACTGTTTTATCTTCAAATGTGGACCTATGAAATTCGTACTCGCTTTCAGCTAATCTTTTTCAACTAAAACGATAAAATAGAATTTTGTTATTTTAAAGATAAACCTATTTGCAATAGAAACTTTTCATTTCCTACTCATTTCCAGCTATTTTCGTCAATTGAAACGGTGACACGGCTACAGGAAATCGGAATTGCTTTATTTTTGAAGAAAGATCCTTCAAGTTGCTACTCAGTGCCAACTAGGTCCAGACTATGCCACACTCAGTACTTCAGTATCTCTAACCTAGTTAAAGATCATCACAATTTTCTTATTTTTTCAAGATATATCCGTCAAGTTACCACTCAGTGCCAACTAGACCTTTTTGAAATTAAAGCAAAGTTATTCTTTGTCAGTATCTTTAACCTAGTTAAAGAAAATCACAACTTTCTTAATTCTCAGGCTAGGAACTTCAAGATTCTACTCACTGACAACTAGGTTTTTTCTTCAGTTAAGATAAGGCCATTGTTAAAAACTGCCTTATCTCTAACTCAGTTAAAGAAAATTACCACTTTCTTACTTTTTTAATCAAGATAGACCCTTTTGAGTTGCTACTCATTTCAACTTATTTTTGCCAACTGAAACGCTGTCATTGTCAGGTGGTTCCTATGTCTAACTCAGCTGCTGAGAATCCAAATTTCTTTATTTTTCTAGACAGAACCTTCAAGTTGCTACACACTGACAACTAGGCTTTTTTCTAATTAAGAGGATGCCATACTAAGACCTTCAGTATCTCTAATCTAGTTAAAGAAATTTACAATTTCCCTATTTTTTCAAGATAGATCCTTTTGAGTTGCTACTAACTTCCAACTATTTTTACCAATTAAAACGATGTCCCTGTCAGATGTCTCTAACCCAGCTAGAGAAACCAGTAATTTCCTTATTTTTCAAAATAGAATCTTTTAAGTTGGTACTCACTTCAAAGTGTTTTTGCCAATTGAAACGGTATCATTGTCAGGTGGTTCGTATCTTTAACTCAGCTACAAAAAAAGATTTTTTTTATTTTTGAAGATTTGGTTCTACACACTTCCTAGACACTTTTCTAATTAAAAGGATGCCGTACTGAGACCTTCAGCATCTCTAATCCAATTAAAGAAAACTTCAACTTTTCTATTTGTTTAAGATGGATTCTTCAAGTTGGTACTCAGTGCCAACTAGACGCTTTTTCTACTTAAGACAAAGCGATTGTTAAATCTGCTGTATCTCTAATCGAGTAAAAGAAAATCACGACTCCTTTGAGTTGCTACTCACTTCCAGCTAATTTTGCTAGTTGAAACGATATCATTGTCAAGTAGTTCATATCTCTAGCCTAGCTACAGAAAATCGGAATTTCTTAATTTTTGAAGGTAGGACCTTCGAGTTACTACACACTATAAACTAGGTCTTTTCCTAATTAAGACGATACCATTCTCGTAACTCTAGTATCTTTAACTCATCCAGAAAAAATCGTAATTACGTTATTTTTCAAAATAAAACCTTTTGAGTTGCTACTCACCAGTTATTTTTGTCAATTGAAACGGTGTTATTGTCGTGTTGGTTGGTATCTCTAACCTAGTTACAGAAAATCGGAATTTCTTTTGCTTTATCTATTCTACATTTTTGTTATTTATTTTTACGTTTAACTGTTCTGGAGATATGTTCAAACTTTTTTTTATTTTTAAAAATAGGCCCGAAGTTTGTCCTTGTTCTCAGCCAACTAAAACGACGCAATAATTTTTTTTTGCAAGCTTTAACCGTTATCGAGATATTTTTAAACTTTGTTACTTTAAAGATAGACCTACAAGAAATAAAACTTTTCATTTACTATTCATTTCTAGCTATTTTTGCCAATTGAAACGGTGAAATTTTTAGATGATTCGTATCTCTAACCCAGCTGAGGAAAACCGGAATTGCTAGACCTTTTTCAAATTAAAGCAAAGTCATTCTTTGCTTTAATAGCGGTATCTTTAACCTAGTTAAAGAAAATCCCAACTTTCTTAATTCTCAGGCTAGGAACTTCAAGTTTCTACTCACTGCGAACTACGTTTCTTTTTCAGTTAAGATGAGGCCATTGTTAAAACTGCCTTATCTCTAACCCAGCTACAAAAATGGAATATCTTTAGGATGCCGTACTGAGATCTTCAGCATCTCTAATCCAATTAAAAAAAACTACAACTTTTATATCTGTTTAAAATAGATTCGTCAAGTTGGTACTCACTGCCAACTAGATGCATTTTTTACTTAAGACAAAGTGATTGTTATACTTGCTGTATCTCTAATCCAGTTAAAGAAAATCACGACTTTTTTGAGTTGCTACTCACTTCCAGCTAATTTTGCCCAATGAAACGGTATCATTGTCAGGTAGTTCATATCTCTAACCTAGCTACAGAAAATCGCAATTTCTTTAGCTTAATAAGCTGTGACTTTAGTAAAAAATAACACAACACTGTATAGGCTAGAGGCTTTATCCACTCATTCCTCCTTATTTCACCTTTATAACATTATTGACTAAATAATATGAAACACAAAGTTGGAATTTATTAACTTCAGAGACGGGCTGAAACTTAATAAACTGTGGCTGTATTAAATAATAACCAAAGCAGGACTAAGTTGGAGGCGTGGTCCACCTTATTTCACCTTTAGAACAATATGTAATAGACATGTTTAACAAAATGTTTCAACTGGAAATACTGTTCATAGTTTGAATTTATTAACTTGAAAGTCGGACTGAAACTTAATAACCTGTAGCTGTACTAAATAATAACCAAAGCCTGACTAAGTTAGAGGCTTGTGTAAATCGATCTAAATTCCCATTACAAAGCCCATTTGTACAACCGACAATTTTATCTCGCGTTTTGTATTGCGTCCCTTAACCGAAAATAAATCACATTTGGCGTGACATTATATTATTCATCGAACATTTATTTACGTTTAAAACTCAATTAGAATTCAACATTTAAAAGTCGTTTTTGATGGCTTTGAATCGGTCGTTAAGGGCAATTTTGTCAATGGGTTCTATTGTGAAATATGTATTTCCGATAACTAGAGAGAGGTAAATAATGCAGTTTAGAGACGTCACGTGTTTAAGTTTTATCTAACTGAAGTTAAATGAAGCCATTTATTTGACTCAGTTTATGCTTAAATAATGTGTAACTCATTCACTTATTTTTGACATCTCGGTACCTTTGAAATCCTATTTTTCTCAGCACAAGTTGAGAAGATACGATAAAAATGTCAAAGTCAGATTTCCAACGCCTACTTGATTGCAATAAAAGTGAATGGTTTATATGTATCAGTTATTTAAAGTCTATCAAGTGGACTTGTGAGGTAGTTTTATAGCTGTTTACATAACAAGCTAAGAAAGTAACTCTTAACACACGAGCTCGTTGGACTTTGACGTATCTTCATATAGATTATTCATTATTGGATATTTACTTTCACCTCAACTCGTCAGTGTGGTTACGGGCAAAGCGACAGTTCTTCATTAATCTAGCTGGTCATATGCAGTCCCCAACTCCATCTGCAGCTTTCTTCATTCCTGAGAACTACACCCTAGTGTTGGCTTCGTTTTGTAATTTCTTCATGAACACCGACACCACTCTACCAAGTTCTTACGCTCCACACTCATCTTCATTCTTCCTTTTTGTTTCAATTGTCATTAAACAAACATGTTTTGTGTTCTAACTTCTAATGTTCATTCTTCTTTTACTAGGACTTAATAAGCCTAACGGTCTTTTTTAGTAAAAATGAAGATAGAAATGAGAAAATACTTCCTATAAAAAATTATAAGTAGTATTTTTATGATTTTAATTAATATGCTCTTTGGACCCTACTGACGTCTAATTTTTCACGCCGCAAATACGACGTTGTATTCACGTCATATTTTGGTCGCCTGAAAAGAGTGACCAATAGTGACGTCGATGCGACTTAAGGCGAAGCAGAGCCAGAATCTCTGAAGAAATATTTCCTTGAGTTTCTTGCTGGGTAATTGAAGAATACGACTAAAAGTAAAATGGAAGAATTCAGAGACAGGTTTAGTTTTATTCTGATGCTTCAGTACTTATGCTTGGAAAGTACCATCAAATGGGAGAAGATGAAAAAAGGTTAAGAACAAAAACACAAAGCCAAGAAAAAGCAGACTTTTAAAAAAGATACAAAACGAAGAAGAGGCGAAATTTTATATAATAAGCTCAATATAAACAAAGACGGTTCAATAAATGCTCAATTTGTATTTTGAACCCTGTTGGACTTTTAAGTGCTTTAGGTCATTTTTTGTTTTAATCTTAAGTTGCAATTTTCAAAAATTTTATAAATTGCCAATTACAAACTAAAAAACTTTTTTTTCAAAAACTTGTAGTGTGCATTTTTAAATGTTTTGAGTAATTTTTAACAAATTGTAGTATTACTTTTTCGAAAACTTTCAACCTTGCATTTTAAACCAAGGTCCATATATACCGCAAAACAAGCATTACAAGATTGAGTCAGTTTTGCATTATTTTGTCCTAATTTTGAAATTACCCAAAAAACATTAAAATTTGAGATGTTAGGGGTTACGAGTCATTTTTAATCAATTTCATTCCTAATTCTTACCCTGCATTAAATAAAAAATTAATTTGGATTTTTAGACGCCTCAAGTCTTTTTTAACAAATTTTTGTTCTAATCATGATCTAAATTTTTTACGAAACTTCATCTTTTATTTGCCTTTTTACACGTTTTGAGTCATTTTTAATGATTTTTGAACTGAATCCTAACCTAAATTTCCCGAGAGACCCCCCATTTTCATTTTAAGGTACTTTTTGTTCAAATTTTTTAATCTCATATATTATTATCCAAGAATTAATTTTAATAAAATTGACAAAATAGAAAATTTGAATCGATTTTGGCTGATTTTGTCCCCAAAAATTGTTTTTCTCTAAAAACATTAGGTTTTGCATTTTTAGTGAATGTGTTGTGACAATGTTTTAGTCCTAATTCTAAATTTCTCTAAAGGCTCCACGTTTGCAATTTTCGTTTTTTCATGAAATTTTTTATACGATTTTGGCCTTAGTCCTAATCTACATTTCTCCACAAAATTAACATTTCTTAACCCTCTTAGTGATTTTTAAACGATTTTGCCATTATTCTTAACCTGTATTTAAAAAAAATCCTAATTTACGTTATTAAATTTTTTTAGGTCATTTTTAACCGATTTTGACTTATATTTTTCAGAAAAGTTTAAATTGTCGTGACAATTTTTTATTTTTTAATTTTTTATGTTGCTTTCAAGATAAGACAACAGTATATTCTATATTGCATTGCCTTGTCCTGTGGCAACCCTGATCAATATTTACTTGGAAAGTGAAAATTACACGGGGATATTTTTTCTTGAATAACATTTTTCAGGTTAATGACGACTTTGGTACGTCGCTTCCATGACGTCTTTAAGACCCTTTTTTAGTCAACTGACCAATATGACCAAATCGCACCACAGTAAGACGGTTTTTCGTCGATATCTACGACGCCTTTAAGTCTTATTTTTTTAATCATCTGACCAATGTGTCTTTTATACAGCGTATCCATAACGTCCTTAATATGTATTTTTTGTCAACTCACAATATAACCACATCGCACCACAACAAGACGTCTTTTTGAGAACATGTATGACGTCTTTAAGACGTATTTTTTAGTCAACTTACCTACGTGACCAACTCGCACCACAATTAGACGTCTTTTCAAAGATATCTATGACGTTCTTGAGACGTATTTTGTTCGTCAAATGACCAATGTGGCCAATCTCACCACAATAACATGTCTTCGATGATATCTGGTGACGTCCTTAATAGTATATTACAATACGAGATTGGAAGTCTTGGACGCTACGCGTTATAAGAAGACAGAAATGTCATCATTACATATGTGGTTGAAACTAAAAGGTATTTTTTAAATTATTGACTAATATGTTCGACTTGCACAACAATAAGACTTTTTGTCCATATCAATGACGTCTTTAAGTGGCATTTTTTTAGTCAACTATCCCATATGACCAAATCGCACCACAATTATACGACGGTTTTTATGACGTCCTTAAAACGTATTTTTTAGTCAAATGATCAATTTGATCAAATTAGACCACAATAAAACGTTCTTTCGACGATATTTATGACGTTCTTAAGACGTATATTTTCAGTCAGCTCACCAATATGACCAAATTGCACCACAATATGATGTCTTTTTGATAATATCTATTAAACGTTTTTTTTTGCAGAATTCGACGTCTTTTTGACGACATCTATGACGTCTTTAAAACGTTTAATCTTAGACAACTGACCAATATGACCAAAGGGCTTCACAGTAAGATGCCTCTTCGACAATATCTGTGACATCCTTAAGACGTATTTTTTTGACAAATGACCCATATGACCAAATTGCACCGCAATAAAACAACTATATACTTTTTCAGTCAACTGACCAATATGACCAAATCGCACCACAATTATACAACGATATTTATGACGTCCTTAAAACGTATTTTTTAGTCAAATGATCAATTTGACCAAATTGGACCACAATAAAACGTTCTTTCGACGATATTTATGACGTTCTTAAGACGTATCTTTTCAGTGAGATGACCAATATGACCAAATCGCCCCACAATATGACGTCTTTTTGACAATATCTATTAAACGTATTTTTAGTCAACTGACCAATTTGCAAAATACGACGTCTTTTTGACGATATTTATGACGTCTTTGAGACGTATATTCTTAGACAACTGACCAATATGACCAAATGGCATCACAGTAAGATGCCTTTTTGACAATATCTGTGACATCCTTAAGACGTGTTTTTTAGTCAAATGACCCATATGACCAAATTGCACCACAATAACACAACTATATACTTTTTCAGTCAACTGACCAATATGACGAAATTGAACGACAATAAAACGTCTTTTTGACATTATCTATTTAGACTTATCTTTTAGTCAACTGACCAATATGAACCAAATCGCACCACAATTTTACGACGATATTTATGACGTCCTTAAAACGTATTTTTTAGTCAAATGATCAATTTGACCAAACTGGACCATAAAACGTTCTTTCGACGATATTTATGACGTTCTTAAGACGTATCTTTTCAGTCAGCTCACCAATAAGACCAAATGGCACCACAATATGACGTCTTTTTGACAATATCTATTACACGTATTTTTTCGTCAACTGATCAATTTGCAGAATACGGCGTCTTTTTGACGATATCTATGACGTCTTTAAGACGTATATTTTTAGTCAACTGACCAATATGACCAAATGGCACAATACGACTGAATGGCACAATAAGTCACAATAAGACTTTTTTCGACGATATCTTTGACGTCCTTAAGACGTATTTTTTTAGTCAATTGACCAATAAAACAAAATCGCATCCCATAAGATGTCCTTTTGACAACATCTCTGACTTCTTTAAGACGTATTTTTTAGTCAAGCGACCAATATGACCAAATTGAACAACAATAAGACGTCTTTTTGACAATATCTATTTTGACTTATTTTTTAGTCAATTGACCAATATGACCAAATCACACCACAGTAAGACGTTTTTTCGTCGATATCATGAAGTCCTAAAGCCTTATTTTTTTAGTTATCTGATCAATGTGACCAAATCGCACCACGATTAAATGTCTTTTATACTCCATATCCATGACGTCCTTAATATGTACTTTTTTGTCAACTCACAATATGACCAATTCGCACCACAACAAGATGTTTTTTTGAGAACATTTATGACGTCTTTAAGACGTATTTTTTAGTCAACTTACCTACGTGACCAACTCGCACCACAATTAGACGTCTTTTCAACGATATCTATGACTCTTGAGACGTATTTTGTTCGTCAAATGACCATGGTGGCCAAACTCACCACAATAAAATTTCTTTTCGATAATATCTATGAGGTTCTTAATAGTATATTACAAAACGAGATTGGTAGTCTTCTATTACTTACTCGATATTTATCGAGACGCTACGCGTTTTAAGAAGACAGAAATGTCATCATTACATATGTGGTTGAAAATAAAAGTTATTTTTTAGATTATTGACTAATATGTTCAATTTGCATAACAATAAGACTTTTTATCCATATCAATGACGTCTTTAACTGGCATCTTTTTAGTCAACTAACGCATATGACCAAATCGCGCCACAATTAGACGACAATATTTATGACGTTCTTAAAACATATTTTTTTGTCAAATGATCAATTTGACCAAATTGGACCACAATAAAACGTTCTTTCGACGATATTTACGACGTTCTTAAGACGTATCTTTTTAGTCAGCTCACCAATATGACCAAATCGCACCACAATATGACGCCTTTTTGACAATATCTATTAAACGTATTTTTTAGTCAACTGACCAATTTGCAGAATACGGCGTCTTTTTGACGATATCTGTGACGTCTTTAAGACGTATAGTCTTAGACAAATGACTAATATGACCAAATGGCATCACTTTTAGATATTTTTTAACAATATCTGTGACATCCTTAAGACGTATTTTTTTGACAAATGACCCATCTGACCAAATTGCATCACAATAAAATAACTATATACTTTTTCAGTCAACTGACTAATATGACGAAATTGAACGACAATAAGAGGTCATTTTGACAATATCTATTTAGACTTATTTTTTATACAACTGACCAATATGACCAAATCGCACCACAATTATACGACGATATTTGTGACGTTTTTAAAACCTATTTTTTGGTCAAATGATTAATTTTACCTAATTGGACCACAATAAAACATTCTTTCGACGATATTTATGACGTTCTTGAGACGCATCTTTTCAGTCAGCTGATCAATATGGCCAAATCGCATCACAATATGACGTCTTTTTGATAATATCGATTGAACGTATTTTTTAGTCAACTGACCAACTTGCAGAATACGACGTCTTTTTGACGTCTTTAAGACGTATATTCTTAGACAACTGACTGATATGACCAAATGGCATCACAGTAAGATGCCTTTTTGACAATATCTGTGACATCCTTAAGGCGTATTTTTTTGACAAATGACCCATATGACCAAATTGCACCACAATAAAACAACTATATACTTTTTCAGTCAACTGACCAATATGACGAAATTGAACGACAATAAAACGTCTTTTTGACATTATCTATCTAGACTTATTTTTACTCAACTGACCAATATGACCAAATCGCACCACAATTATACGACGATAATTACGACGTCCTTAAAACGTATATTTTTTAGTCATATGATAATTTGACCAAATTGGACCACAATAAGACGTTCTTTCGACGATATTTATGACGTTCTTAAGACGTATCTTTTCAGTCAGCTCACCAATATGACCAAATCGCACCACAATATGACGTCTTTTTGACAATATCTATTAAACGTATTTTTTAGTCAACTGACCAATTTGCAGAATACGGCGTCTTTTTGACCATATCTGTGACGACTTTAGATAGATATTCTTAGACAACTGACTAATATGACCAAATGGCATCACATTTAGATATTTTTTTAACAATATCTGTGACATCCTTAAGACGTATCTAACTATATACTTTTTCAGTCAACTGACTAATATGACGAAATTGAACGACGATAAGAGGTCTTTTTGACAATATCTATTTAGACTTATGTTTTAGTCAACTGACCAATATGACCAAATTGCACCACAATTATACAACGATATTTATGACGTTTTTAAAACCTATTTTTTAGTCAAATGATTAATTTTACCTAATTGGACCACAATAAAACATTCTTTCGACGATATTTATGACGTTCTTGAGACGTATCTTTTCAGTCAGCTGATCAATATGACCAAATCGCATCACAATATGACGTCTTTTTGACAATATCTATTTAAACTTATTTTTATACAACTGACCAATATGACCAAATCGCACCACAATTATACGACGATATTTGTGACGCCTATAAGACGTATATTCTTAGAGAACTGACTAATATGACCAAATCGCATCACAGTAAGATGCCCTTTTGACAATATCTGTGACATCCTTAAGACGTATTTTTTTTGACAAATGACCCCTATGACCAAATTGCACCACAATAAAACAACTAATACTTTTTCAGTCAATTGACCAAGTTGACGACATTGAACGACAATAAGACGTCTTTTTGACAATATCTATTTAGACTTATTTTTTAGTCAACTGACCAATATGACCAAATTGCACCACAATTATACAACAATATTTATGACGTTTTTGAAACCTATTTTTTAGTCAAATGATTAATTTGACCAAATTGGACCACAATAAAACGTTCTTTCGACGATATTTAAGACGTTCTTAAGACGTATCTTTTCAGTCAGCTGATCAATATGACCAAATCGCACCACAATATGACGTCTTTTTGATAATATCGATTGAACGTATTTTTTAGTCAACTGACCAACTTGCAGAATACGACGTCTTTTTGACGTCTTGAAGACGTATATTCTTAGACAACTGGCTGATATGACCAAATGGCATCACAGTAAGGTGCTTTTTTGACAATATCTGTGACATCCTTAAGACGTATTTTTTTGACAAATGACCCATATGACCAAATTGCACCACAATAAAACAACTATATACTTTTTCAGTCAACTGACCAATATGACCAAATTGCACCACAATATGACGTCTTTTTGACAATATCTATTAAACGTATTTTTTAGTCAACTGAGCAATTTGCAAAATACGACGTCTTTTTGACGATATTTATGACGTCTTTAAGACGTATATTCTTAGACAACTGACTAATATGACCAAATGGCATCACAGTAAGATGCCTTTTTGACAATATCTGTGACATCCTTAAGACGTATTTTTTTGACAAATGACCCATATGACCAAATTGCATCACAATAAAATAACTATATACTTTTTCAGTCAACTGACTAATATGACGAAATTGAACGACAATAAGACGTCTTTTTGACAATATCTATTTAAACTTATTTTTTAGACAACTGACCAATATGACCAAATCGCACCACAATTATACGACGATATTTATGACGTCCTTAAAACGTATTTTTTAGTCAAATGATCAATATGACCAAATTGGACCATAATAAAACGTTCTTTCGACGATATTTATGACGTTCTCAAGACGTATCTTTTCAGACAGATGACCAGTATGACCAAATCGCACCACAATATGACGTCTTTTTGACAATATCTATTAAACGAATTTTGTAGTCAACTGACTAATTTGCAAAATACGACATCTTTTTGACGATATTTATGACGTCTATAAACGTATATTCTTAGACAACTGACTAATATGACCAAATGGCATCACAGTAAGATGCCCTTTTGACAATATCCGGGACATCTTTAAGACGTATTTTTTTGAAAAATGACCCATATGACCAAATTGCACCACAATAAAACAACTAATACTTTTTCAGTCAATTGACCAATTTGACGAAATTGAACGACAATTAGACGTCTTTTTGACATTATCTATTTAGACTTATTTTTTAGTCAACTGACTAATATGACCAAATCGCACCATAATAAGACGTCTTTTCGACAATATCTATGATATCCTTAAGACGTATTATTTTGTCAAGTGACCAATATAGCCAACTTGCATCACAAAAACACGTTTTTTCGACCATATCTATGACGTCATCGAGATGTAATTTTTGTCCAATATGACCAAAGGGCACCCCGATAAGACGTCTTTTCTACGACATTTCTGATGTACTTAAGACGTAATTTTTTGGTCAACTGACTAATATTATCAAATCGCACCACAATAAGTCTTTTCGACTATTTCCATGACATCCTTAAGACGTATTTTTTTTGTCAACTGACCAATATAACCAAATTACTCCCCAATAAGACGTCTTTTATACGTCAGACTGGTTACATGAGATGACTTTGCAACTTGGCAACGCCACTGTAAGAAAACTACAACACGTACAGCAACGTGCCTTCGTATATCGAATTTAATTAAGGAAATTATCCCGGTCCAAAGATAAGGAGAAGTTTGTGTGAAGTCTGGCGCGCAAACTTTCCGCGACTCTAAACTTGTTCGTGTATAAAGTAAGATTGCAGATTTCGCGTATATATAGAGTTGCAGCCTCTTCTTCTTCTTCTTCAGTTCAGAAAAAGTTCGAAACATTAGCTCGGATTATGTCCTGAATATAAATATTATAATTACCTTATTCCGGGGAGTTGAGTCTTTGTCAGAACTTTACCGGCGAGTTCAGTCGAGTGTGTGAATCGAGTTTCATCGTATAATCGGCGCCTTAGCGCCCCCTACTCGAGAAATCCCTGATGGTGGCTAATTACCCAGGTTTACTGCTCGTCATTGACGTCGAACACAGCCGAAGAGTACACAACGAGAAAAAAAAACATCAAAACGTCGCGAAATTAAGTACCCCATTACTGGGCAGACGATTTTTTTTATTCCCCGGAGATGATTAATCTTAATAAACCGTCACGAGCTGCAAAAAGGGGCTCGAAAGTATTTGTTAACAATATTTGTGTTTAATTAAAGAAATCGCGGTTTTTGTCGAGGTCGAGGCGGGAACGGTTAATTAGCTTCGGAAATAAAGCGAATCGAGCGCCAAAGGGCAATTAAAGGGAAAAGCGTCGAGGTTTGCGTTTTGCCCAAAGACCGGGAAATACCACGAAAGTTTCCGGACATTTAAAAACTTAAGTAATTATGCACCGGCTTGAAAAAAAAAGTCCAACAAGGTTGCTAAATCAAAGGATTTTTCCAGCCTAAGGGCGAAAGTACACCGCTATTACTCGCTTATGTGATGTGAACTTTTTTCGAACAGACGGTAGGAAGCAACTCAGTTGCATTTCTAGCATTAGTTCACGACTTTTTATCTAGTTACGATTACCACCTAGTTTGAGTATATCTCGAGAAAGGTTGGAGGTTTTAAAAATTAGACTGGACCATCGTCTTATATAGAAAAAGTTAGCTGAAAACGAGTGCCAACTTAGGTCTATTTTTGAAAATAACAAAATGTGAGAATATCTCGGGAACAGATAGAAGTTTTAAAAATTGGACTAGACCATGGACTTTGTAAGAAAAAGTTAGCTAAAAACGAGTACAAACTTCATTGGTCTATCTTTAAAAATAACAAAGTTTGAGAATATCTCGAGAACTGTTAGAACTCGGATAAAACTCCTACTCTATCGTTTTAGTTGGAAAAGTAGCTGAAAACTACTGCAAACTTTATGTGTCTATCTTTAAAAATAACAAAGTTTGAAAATACCTCGAAAACTGTTAGAGCTTGGAAAAAATGCCTATTTCATCGTTTTAGTTGAAAAACGTTAGCCGAAACACACTTCATAGGTTCATCTTTGAAAATAACAAAAATTGAGAACATCTCGAGAACGGTTAAAGCTCAGAAAAAACTTCCTAATACCTCGTTTTAGCTGTAAAGATTAGTTGAAAACGAGCACAAACTCTTTATGTCCTTTTTAAAAAATAATAAAATGTTTGACTATCTTGAGAACAGTTAGAGCATTGAAAATAACAAAAAGTGAAAATATCGCGAGAACGGATAAAGCTTGGAAACTATTTCCTATTCCATCGTTTTAGTTGGAAAAAGTAGGCTGAAAAGGAGTCTTCATAGGTCAATTTTTGAAAATCACAAAATGGAGAATATATTAAAAAGGGTTAGAGCTCGGAAAAAAAATCCTATTGCATTATTTTTGTTGGAAAAAGTTAGCTGAAAACAACTATAAACTCCATAAGTCGTTTGTATAAAATAACAACAATTGAGAATATCTTGAGAACGGTTAGAGTTCGGAAAAAAACTTTTAATTCTATTGTTTTAGTTAGAAGTTAACTGAAAACGGATAGAAACTTGATACATATTGATACAGAGAAGGATAGGTCCTTCTTTGAAAATAACAAAAAGTGAAAATATCTCGAAAACCATTAAAGCTTGGAAAGAAATTCCTAATCCATTGTCTTAGTTGGAGAAGCTGACCAAAAACGAGTATAAACTTTATATGTCCATTTTTGAAAATAACAAACATGGAGAATATCTGTAAAACGGTTAGGGCTCGGAAGAAAATGCAATTTCATTGTTTCAGTTGAAAAAAGTTAGCCGAAAATAAGAACACACCTCACAGGTTCATCTTTGCAAATAACAAAAAATGAGAATATCTCGAGAACGGTTAGAGCTCAGAAAAAACTTCCTAATACCTAGTTTTAGTTGGAAAAGGTTAGTTGAAAACAAGTACAAGCTCTTTATGTCCTTTTTAAAAAATAACAAAATTTGGGGATATCTTGAGAACGGTTAGAGCTCGGAAAAATATTCCTATTCTATCGTTTTAATTACAAAAAGTTAGGTGAAAACGCGTACAAACTTGATAGGTCCATCTTTGAAAATAACAAGTAAAAATATCGCGAGAATGGATAAAGCCCGGAAAATAATTCCTATTCCATCGTTTTAGTTGGAAAAAGTGGGGTGAAAAGGAGTCTTCATAGGTCAATTTTTGAAGATAACAACAATGGGGAATATCTTTAAATTGGTTAGAGATTCCTATTCCATTATTTTAGTTGGAAAAAGTTAGCTGAAAACGAGTATAAACTCCATAAGTTGTTTGTATAAAATAACAACAATTAAGAATATCTTGAGAACGGTTAAAGCTCGGAAAAAAATCATATTCTATCGTTTTAATTACAAAAAGTTATCTGAAAACGGGTACAAACTTGATAGGTCCATCTTGAAAAATAACAAAAAGTGAAAATATCTCGGGAACGGTTAAAGCTCTGAAAATAATTCCTATTCCATCGTTTTAGTTGTAAAAAGTAGGCTGAAAACTAGTCCTCATATCTCAATTTTTGAAAATAACAAAAATGGAGAATATTTTGAAACGGGTTAGAGCTCGAAAAAAAATTCCTCTTCCACTATTTTAGTTGGAAAAAGTTAGCTAAAAACGAGTATAAATTCTATAAGTCGTTTGTATAAAATAACAACAATTGAGAATATCTTGAGAACGGTTAGAGCTCGGAAAAAAATTCTATTCTATTGTTTTAGTGAAAAGTTTGCCGAAAACGAGTACAATCTCCATTAGTCCTTTTTAAAATGCTACAAAAATGAAAATATCTCAAGAAAGGTTCGAGTTCGGAAAAGAAATCTATTCTATCGTTTTAGTTAGAAGTTCACTGAAAACGAGTAAAAACTTGATAGGTCCTTCTTTGGAAATAACAAAAAGTGAAAATATCTCGAGAACGGTTAAAGGTTGGAAAGAAATTCCTAATCCATTGTTTTAGTTGGAGAAGTTGATCAAAAACGAGTATAAACTTTATATGTCAATTTTTGAAAATAACAAACATGGAGAATATCTATAAAATGGTTAGAGCTCGGAAAAAGATTGCCATTTCATTGTTTCAGGTGAAAAAGGTTAGCTGAAAATAAGAACACACTTCACAGGTTCATCGTTGAAAATAACAAAAATTGAGAATACCTCGAGAACGGTTAGAGCTCAGAAAAAAACTTCCTAATACCTCGTTTTAGTTGGAAAAGGTTAGTTGAAAACGAGTACAAATTTTTTATGTAATTTTTAAAAAATATCAAAATTTGGAATTATCTTGAGAACGGTTAGAGCTCGGAAAAAATTCCCGTTCTATCGTTTTAATTACAAAAAGTTAGCTGAAAACGCTTACAAACTTGATAGGTCCATCTTTGAAAATAACAAGTAAAAATATCGCGAGAACGGTTAAAGCTCGAAAAATAATTCCTATTCCATCGTTTAAGTTGGAAAAAGTGGGGTGAAAAGGAGTCTTTATAAGTCAATTTTTGAAGATAACAACAATGGGGAATATCTTTAAATTGGTTAGAGATTCCTATTCCATTATTTTAGTTGGAAAAAGTTAGCTGAAAACGAGTATAAACTCCATAAGTTGTTTGTATAAAATAACAACAATTGAGAATTTCTTTAGAACGGTTAGAGCTCGGAAAAAAATTCATATTCCATCGTTTTAGTTGTAAAAAGTAGGCTGAAAACTAGTCCTCATATCTCAATTTTTGAAAATAACAAAAATGGAGAATATTTTGAAACGGGTTAGAGCTCGAAAAAAAATTCCTATTCCACTATTTTAGTTGGAAAAAGTTAGCTAAAAACGAGTATAAATTCTATAAGTCGTTTGTATAAAATAACAACAATTGAGAATATCTTGAGAACGGTTAGAGCTCGGAAAAAAATTCTATTTTATTGTTTTAGTGAAAAGTTTGCCGAAAACGAGTACAATCTCCATTAGTCATTTTTAAAATGTTACAAAAATGAGAATATCTTAAGAAAGGTTCGAGTTCGGAAAAGAAATCTATTCTATCGTTTTAGTTAGAAGTTCACTGAAAGCGGGTATAAACTTGATAGGTCCTTCTTTGAGAATAACAAAAAGTGAAAATATCTCGAGAACGGTTAAAGGTTGGAAAGAAATTCCTAATCCATTGTCTTAGTTGAAGAAGTTGATCAAAAACGAGTATAAACTTTATATGTCAATTTTTGAAAATAACTGACATGGAGAATATCTATAAAATGGTTGGGGCTCGGAAAAAAATTGCCATTTCAATGTTTCAGTTGAAAAAGGTTAGCGGAAAATAAGAACACACTTCACAGGTTCATCGTTGAAAATAACACAAATTGAGAATACCTCGAGAACGGTTAGAGCTCAGAAAAAAACTACCTAATACCTAGTTTTAGTTGTGAAAGGTTAGTTGAAAATAAGTACAAGCTCTTTATGTCCTTTTTTTAAAAATAACAAAATTTGGGAATATCTTGAGAACGGTTAGAGCTCGGAAAAATATTCCTATTTTATCGTTTTAATTACAAAAAGTTAGCTAAAAACGCGTACAAACTTGATAGGTCCATCTTTGAAAATAACAAGTAAAAATATCGCGAGAACGGTTAAAGCTCGGAAAATAATTCCTATTCCATCGTTTTAGTTGGAAAAAGTGGGGTGAAAAGGAGTCTTCATAGGCCAATTTTTGAAGATAACAACAATGGGGAATATCTTTAAATTGGTTAGAGATTCCTATTCCATTATTTTAGTTGGAAAAAGTTAGCTGAAAACGAGTATAAACTCCATAAGTTGTTTGTATAAAATAACAACAATTGAGAATATCTTGAGAACGGTTAAAGCTCGGAAAAAAATCATATTCTATCGTTTTAATTACAAAAAGTTATCTGAAAACGGGTACAAACTTGATAGGTCCATCTTGAAAAATAACAAAAAGTGAAAAAATCTCGGGAACGGTTAAAGCTCTGAAAATAATTCCTATTCCATCGTTTTAGTTGTAAAAAGTAGGCTGAAAACTAGTCCTCATATCTCAATTTTTGAAAATAACAAAAATGGAGAATATTTTGAAACGGGTTAGAGCTCGAAAAAAAATTCCTCTTCCACTATTTTAGTTGGAAAAAGTTAGCTAAAAACGAGTATAAATTCTATAAGTCGTTTGTATAAAATAACAACAATTGAGAATATCTTGAGAACGGTTAGAGCTCGGAAAAAAATTCTATTCTATTGTTTTAGTGAAAAGTTTGCCGAAAACAAGTACAATCTCCATTAGTCATTTTTAAAATGTTACAAAAATGAGAATATCTTAAGAAAGATTCGAGTTCGGAAAAGAAATCTATTCTATCGTTGTAGTTAGTAGTTCACTGAAAACGGATAAAAACTTGATAGGTCCTTCTTTGAAAATAAGAAGAAGTGAAAATATCTCGAAAACGATTAAAGCTTGGAAAGAAATTCCTAATCCATTGTCTTAGTTGGAGAAGTTGACCAAAAACGAGTATAAACTTTATATGTCCATTTTTGAAAATAACAAACATTGAGAATATCTGTAAAACGGTTCGGGCTCGGAAGAAAATGCCATTTCATTGTTTCAGTTGAAAAAAGTTAGCTAAAAATTAGAACACACTTCACAGGTTCATCTTTGAAAATAACAAAAATTAAGAATACCTCGAGAACGGTTAGAGCTCAGAAAAAACTACCTAATACCTAGTTTTAGTTGTGAAAGGTTAGTTGAAAATAAGTACAAGCTCTTTATGTCCTTTTTAAAAAATAACAAAATTTGGGGATATCGTGAGAACGGTGAGAGCTCGGAAAAATATTATTATTCTATCGTTTTAATTACAAAAAGTTAGCTGAAAACGCGTACAAACTTGATAGGTCCATCTTTGAAAATAACAAGTAAAAATATCGCGAGAACGGTTAAAGCTCGGAAAATAATTCCGATTCCATCGTTTTAGTTGGAAAAAGTGGGCTGAAAAGGAGTAAAATAGGTCAATTTTTTGAAGATAACAATAATGGGGAATATCTTTAAATGGGTTAAAGATTCCGATTCCATTATTCTAGTTGGAAAAAGTTTGCTGAAAACGAGTATAAACTCCATAAGTCGTTTGTATAAAATAACAACAATTGAGAATATCTTGAGAACGGTTAGAGCTCGGAATAAAATTCCTATTCTATTGTTTTAGTTAGAAGTTAACTGAAAACGGGTAGAAACTTGATAGGTCCTTTGAAAATAACAAAAAGTGAAAATATCTCGAGAACGGTTAAAGCTTGGAAAGAAATTTCTAATCCATTGTTTTAGTTGAAAAAGTTGACTAAAAACGAGTACAAACTTCATATGTTCATTTTTGAAAATAACGAAAATGGAGAATATTTCCAAAACGGTTAGAGCTAGGAAAAAATTCCTATTTTGTCGGTTTATTTGGAAAAATTTAGCTGAAAACGAGTACAAACTTCATAGTCAGTTTTTAAAAATAGAAAAGTTTGCAAATACTTTTTCAACGGTTAGAAGTTTAAAAAATTGGACTGGCTTATTAAGTTTCAGCCCGCCTCTTAAATTAATAAATTTGAACTTTGGACTGTGTTTCATCAACATTTAATCAAACATGTATATTATATATTGTTTGATGAAAACAACATAAAATAAAATAACGTCAACATACAGCTTATTAAATTTTAGTCAATATCTCAAGTTAATAAATTCAAACTTTGATCAGTGTTTTATATCCAAACATTTAATATAAAAATTTCATTATATTGTTATAAAGGCACAATAAGGTGGAATGAGGCAAATCAACCATCTAACTTAGTCTAGCTTAGGCAGCTAGCTAGAAAAACATAAGTTTCAGCTTCTCCCTCTTAAACTAATAAACTCAACTTTTGAGAGAGTCCAATCAAAAGGTTACATATGTCAAACATTAGGTTGCTATAAAGACGAAGTGAGGTGATTTAGTGTATTTAGAGCCACTAAGTTTAGAAAAAACTCATTAAGTTAAAAAAATGTCCGATTTTCTGTAGTTGGGTTAGAGATATCAACCTCCACGACAATGAAACCGTTTCAATTGGCAAAAGTAGCTGGAAGTGAGTAGGATCTCAAAAGAGTCTATCTTTTAATCTATCTATCCCTAGAGCAGTTTTAACAATAGCTTTGTCTTAATTGGGAAAATACCTAGTTGGCAATGAGTAGCAACTTGAAAGTTCTATCTTGAGAAATAAGGATGGTGTGTTTTTCCTTAGCTAGACTAGAGATACCGCAATTTTTACAATGCCTTTGCTTTAATTTTAAAAAGATCTAGTTGGCAGTGAATGGCAACTTGAAGAATCTATCTTGAATAAATAAGGCAGTTGTAATTTGTTTTAATTGCATGAGATGTATTATAGGTCTGACTATGGCATCTTTTTAATTAGAAAAGCGTCTTTTGGCAGTGTGTAGCACCTTGAAGGTTCTATCTTAAATCTTATCAATTAAAAATCCAACTGGCTGTGAGACCGTATCATTGGCAAAAATAGATGGTCACTTGACTATAACACCAATTGGCGAAAATAGATAAAAGTGAACACCAAGGATTTTATTTAGAATAATAAGGAAATTGGGGTTTTTTTCCAGCTGGGTTAGAGATACGGCACACCTGACAATGATTATCGTTTCAATGGGCAAAAGTAGTTGGAAATGAGTAAGAAAAATAAGAAAATTACGATTTTCTTTAGGTGGGTTAAAGATCTGATGAGGCTAAAGAGGGCCTCTGCTACTAGTGATCTATTTATTAAAGAACTAGAACTGCGAATGAGTACCAAATATTATTTTTTAAATTTTTTAACTGAATTATAATAGGAGTTTTTCTAAAACATAAAAAAATTGTTCAAAAAGGTCTATGTTGAAAAAAATAAAAAAGTGATGATTTTATTTAACTGAATAAAGTGAAAAAAAACCGACCAAGGGCATTTTTTATCAGTAATTTTGTCTTAATTGGAAAATAACGTAGTTGACTCTGAGTTCCAACTTGAACGATCTATTTTGAAAAAATAAGAAAGTGATAATTTTCTTTAACTGATTGTTTGAGTATGGCATCCTCTTAATTAGAAAAATGCCTAGTTGGGAATGTGTAGAAACTTAACGTTCTGTCTTCAAAAGTAAAGAAATTTCGATTTTCTGTAGCTGGGCTAGAGATACGAACCATCAGACAATGACACCATTTCAATAGGCAAAAATAGTTGGATATGATTAGCAAGCAACTTGAAAGGGTCTAGTTAAGACATCAAATAATGATATCGTTTCAGTAGGCAAAAATGGCTGGAAATGAGTAGGAATTCAAAATGGTCTATCTTGAAAACAATCTTCAAGTTGCTTTAAAACTGCTTTAAAACACTGCTAACAAGCCCTCTTTCAAATTAAGGCAAAACCATTATTAAATTGAAGGTTATATCTTCAAAAATAAGGAAATTTCGATTTTCTGTAGCTGGGTTAGAGATACGAACCATCAGACAATGACACCATTTCAATAGGCAAAAATAGTTGGATATGATTAGCAAGCAACTTGAAAGGGTCTAGTTAAGACATCAAATAATGACATCGTTTCAGTAGGCAAAAATAGCTGGAAGTGAGTAGCAATTCAAAATGGTCTATCTTGAAAACAACCTTCAAGTTGCTTTAAAACTGCTTTAAAACACTGCTAACAAGCCCTCTTTCAAATTAAGGCAAAACCATTATTAAATTAAAGGTTATATCTTCAAAAATAAGGAAATTTCGATTTTCTGTAGCTGGGTTAGAGATACGAACCATCAGACAAGGACACCATTTCAATAGGCAAAAATAGTTGGATATGATTAGCAAGCAACTTGAAAGGGTCTAGTTAAGACATCAAATAATGACATCGTTTCAGTAGGCAAAAATAGCTGGAAATGAGTAGCAATTCAAAATGGTCTATCTTGAAAACAACCTTCAAGTTGCTTTAAAACTGCTTTAAAACACTGCTAACAAGCCCTCTTTCAAATTAAGGCAAAACCATTATTAAATTAAAGGTTCTATCTTCAAAAATAAAGAAATTTCGATTTTCTGTAGCTGGGTTAGAGATACGAACCATCAGACAAGGACACCATTTCCATTGGCAAAAATAGTTGGATATGATTAGCAAGCAACTTGAAAGGGTCTAGTTAAGACATCAAATAATGACATCGTTTCAGTAGGCAAAAATAGCTGGAAGTGAGTAGCAATTCAAAATGGTCTATCTTGAAAAGAACCTTCAAGTTGCTACTCACTGCTAACAAGCCCTCTTTCAAATTAAGGCAAAACCATTATTACATTAAAGGTTCTATATTCAAAAATAAAGAAATTTCGATTTTCTGTAGCTGGGTTAGAGATACGAACCACCAGACAGGGACACCATTTCAATAGGCAAAAATAGTTGGATATGATTAGCAAGCAACTTGAAAGGGTCTAGTTAAGACATCAAATAATGACATCGTTTCAGTAGGCAAAAATAGCTGGAAATGAGTAGCAATTCAAAATGGTCTATCTTGAAAACAACCTTCAAGTTGCTTTAAAACTGCTTTAAAACACTGCTAACAAGCCCTCTTTCAAATTAAGGCAAAACCATTATTAAATTAAAGGTTATATCTTCAAAAATAAGGAAATTTCGATTTTCTGTAGCTGGGTTAGAGATACGAACCATCAGACAAGGACACCATTTCCATTGGCAAAAATAGTTGGATATGATTAGCAAGCAACTTGAAAGGGTCTAGTTAAGACATCAAATAATGACATCGTTTCAGTAGGCAAAAATTGCTGGAAATGAGTAGCAATTCAAAATGGTCTATCTCGAAAACAACCTTCAAGTTGCTTTAAAGCTGCTTTAAAACACTGCTAACAAGCCCTATTTCAAATTAAGGCAAAACCATTATTAAATTAAAGGTTCTATCTTCAAAAATAAAGAAATTTCGATTTTCTGTAGCTGGGTTAGAGGTACGAACCATCAGACAAGGACACCATTTCCATTGGCAAAAATAGTTGGATATGATTAGCAAGCAACTTGAAAGGGTCTAGTTAAGACATCAAATAATGACATCGTTTCAGTAGGCAAAAATAGCTGGAAGTGAGTAGCAATTCAAAATGGTCTATCTTGAAAAGAACCTTCAAGTTGCTACTCACTGCTAACAAGCCCTCTTTCAAATTAAGGCAAAACCATTATTAAATTAAAGGTTCTATATTCAAAAATAAAGAAATTTCGATTTTCTGTAGCTGGGTTAGAGATACGAACCATCAGACAAAGACACCATTTCAATAGGCAAAAATAGTTGGATATGATTAGCAAGCAACTTGAAAGGGTCTAGTTAAGACATCAAATAATGACATCGTTTCAGTAGGCAAAAATAGTTGGAAATGAGTAGCAATTCAAAATGGTCTATCTTGAAAAGAACCTTCAAGTTGCTACTCACTGCTAACAAGCCCTCTTTCAAATTAAGGCAAAACCATTATTAAATTAAAGGTTCTATATTCAAAAATAAAGAAATTTCGATTTTCTGTAGCTGGGTTAGAGATACGAACCATCAGACAAAGACACCATTTCAATAGGCAAAAATAGTTGGATATGATTAGCAAGCAACTTGAAAGGGTCTAGTTAAGACATCAAATAATGACATCGTTTCAGTAGGCAAAAATAGTTGGAAATGAGTAGCAATTCAAAATGGTCTATCTTGAAAACAACCTTCAAGTTGCTTTAAAACTGCTTTAAAACACTGCTAACAAGCCCTCTTTCAAATTAAGGCAAAACCATTATTAAATTAAAGGTTATATCTTCAAAAATAAAGAAAGAAGAGCAACTTGAAAGGGTCTATTTTGAGAAAAATATAAAAATGGCTTTTCTTTAACTGGGTTAGAGATACAGCGTTAGGGATACAGAGTTTTAACAATGACCTCGTCTTAATTGAAAAAATACCTAGTTGGCAGTGTGTAGCAACTTACAGGTTTTATCTGGAGAAAAAAGAAGCTGTGATTTTCTTTAATTAGGTTAGTATTACCGCAATTTTAAGACTGACTTTGCCTTAATGTTGAAAGGGACTAGTTGGCAGTGAGTAGCAACTCGGCGGATTTGTTTCTTCATTCGAAAATGAAGAAACATAATTAAGACATCGAATAATGGCATGGCTTCAATTGGGAAAAATAGCTGAAAGTAAATAGCAATTCAAAATGGTCTATCTTGAAAAGAAAACAAGAAATTGGCGACTCTTTTTACCTGGCCCTGAGTAGCCACTTGATGTTCTATCTTGAGAAATAAAAAAACCATGATTTTCTTTAAGTGGGTTAAAGACACCGCAGTTTTAATAATGGTTTTGCCTTAATTTGAAAGAGGGCTTGTTAGCAGTGAGTAGCAACTTGAAGGTTCTATCTTACATCTTGAAAATAAAGCAAGTCCAGTTTTCTGTAGCTGGAAAAATACCTGGAACTAAGTACCAACTGAAAAGTTTCTATATTAAAAAATAAGAAAAGTGCGATTTTCTTTAGCTGGGTTAGAGATAGGTACCGCACATCTGACAACGATATCGTTTCAATTGGCAAAAATATCTGTAGTGAGTAGTAACTCAAAAGGACCTATCTTGAAATAAATAAGAAAGTGGTGATTATTTTAATTGGGTTAGAGATACGGCCGTTTTAACAATGGCTTCGTCCAAAGTGGAAAAATGTACCTAGTTGGCTGTGAGTCGCACCAACTTGAAGGATCTATCTTACAAAAATAAAGAAGTTGCAACTTTCTTTAACTGGATTAGAGATACTGAAGGTCTGAGTATGGCATCCTCTTAATTAGAGACTTGGCAGTGTGTAGCAACTGGAAAGTTATATCTTCAAAAATAAAGAAATTTCGATTTTCTGTAGCTGAGTTAGAGATACAAACCACTAATAATGAGACCGTTTCAATTGGCAAAAATAGCTGGAAGTGAGTAGCAACTCAAAAGATTCTATTTTGGAAGAAATAAGAAAGGGGTGAATTTTTTTATCGCAGTTAGAGATACAGCAGTTCTAACATTGGCCTCGTCTTAAGTAGAAAATGACCTATTTGGCAGTAATAGCAACTTAAAGCTTGCTATGATATGCTCTTTCTTTGAAAATAACAAAAATTAAGTATATTTCGAGAACGGTTATAGCTCGGAAAAATGTTTTTATTTCGTCGTTTTTGTTAAAGGTTAGCTAAAAACGAGTACAGACTTTTCTAGGTCAATTTTTAAACAAAAAGAAGTTACGGATATCTCGAGAATAGTTAGATGTTGGAAACAATTCTTATCCGTCACTTTTGTTGAAAACAAGTACAGTAAAAAAACCTTGCCACTGTACCTTTTTAATTGATGTTGGCCATCACCCACGACCTACCTAATACAGGTGTCTTGGAACTAAATCTGTGCCCCGACGTTTTACGGCGTGCCTCGATTCCTCGTCGATCTCGTCTATCGCTTTTCAGCATCGACTAGCTCATTTCCCGAAGGCGAACGCTTTTTCCTTCTACATCAAACTCGAAGAGACTTATATGGGCGAAGCGGGGGGGGGATTTTCCGTGCACAAAACACTTTCTGTACGACTCAATTGGGTTCTATATTGGTTTCTTTTGCGCCACCTTCGAGAGTAAAAAGTAATAAGCTAATCGAAAAGTTTTGGTACGAATTTTACCACTACGTTCTGTTGTTAGGTTTTAATTGTCCAAAATTTCATGTTGGATGACTTTAGACATGCGTACAGTGCATCAACAATGGAAACTTGATTTAATTAGCATCGTTCCTTCCATTACACCAATTTTCGTAACTTTTTGATTACTCACAATACACACAATGCAAAATATTAAATCATCCCGGCCAGGAGCATCTAAAAACTCCATCACTGCCCCGCCGTATATACATTAACTAAGGGCGAAACAATGTAGCCCTATTAAGGTTCTGCATACAAAATTTTCCATTGTCACTCTCCATTATTGTCCTAACTGTGATAATAAACGCATTAGCTCGGCCAAAAAAACTTAATTATCCGAGCCATTCACGTGTGGATGGCTTAATTAAGATCGATTTGGATAGACCCACGGTTGGTGCTTTAACATTCGCACGCACGATCTAAATAGCTAAATTTAATTTGAATCGATCGTACAACTCAGCTCTAGTTTAAATACTGCACTTATCGATAGCAGAAGAATTTAATTAAACTCGATCGTACAACTCAGCCCTAGTTTGAATACTGCACCTCTCGATAACAGCCAACTTTAATTAAAATCAATCGTACAACTTACCCCTGGTTTAAGCAGTGCAAATCGATCGTACAAATCTGCCCTAGTTTGAACACTGAATCTCTCGATAACAGCAAAATTTAATTAAAATCGATCGTACAACTCAGCCCCAGTAATTAAAATCGATCGTACAACTTATCTCTAGTTTGAATACTGCAAATTCAATAAAAATCGATCAAACGAACTCAGCCCTAGTTTGAATACTGCACCTCTCGATAACAGCAAAATTTAATTAAAATCGATCTTATATATCAATCGTACTACTACAAAACCATAGATTAAATGCTATACCGGTTTTTCTTTAAACTTTCTATGATAAGTTTCATCTCTATTATAATTTTTTTTTGCAGATGATTGACGTAAAAAACAACATCCACTACCCGAGCGGCTATCCGATTTCGCAGCACCCGCCGGTCTTCCTGTGCTCTTCGCCAGGGCCGGACCCGTACTGTTCCCAGGATCTGTACAATCCGGTCTACGAGGAACTGAGCGACGCGGAAACAGACCTGGAACGTCACGGAGGCCACAGCGAGGACGAGTTCGCCGAGGACGAGCTCAGCCTCGCGGGCGAAGTTGATAGACGGAGGCTCGATATGCCTCCGCCGCCGTATCGACCAAATGGCGGCGGGTCGATACGACAGGACATTCCTAGGTTTCGGCGGCCGCAGGAACCGCTGCCTCCGCTGCCGAATCATTGCAACGGCGGCAGAAGAAGTAGCAATAGGTGAGTTGTATTATTAGAAATGTCAGGTTAGTTCAGGTTAGTTTAAATTACTTGAGAGTTCATGGTTTGTGATTCTGAAAATTGGACTAAACCTTCGTTTTAGTTGGAAAAAGTTAGCTGAAAACGAGTACAAACATCATGGGTTTATCTCTGAAAATATCGAAGTCAGTAATATCCCGAGAATAGTTTGAGATTCTGACAATTGGACTGAACTTTCGTTTTCGTTGGAAAAAGTGAGATGAAAACGAGTACACACTTTACGAAATTATTTTTGAATATAAGATAGTAATATCTCGAGAATGTTTCGAGATTGTGAAAATTGGACTAAACCTTCGTTCTAGATGGAAAAAGTTAACTGAAAACGAGTACAAACATCATGGGTTTATCTCTGAAAATATCGAAGTCAGTAATCTCCCGAGAATAGTTTGAGATTCTGAAAATTGGACTGAACTTTCGTTTTAGTTGGAAAAAGTGAGATGAAAACGAGTACAAACTTTACGAAATTATTTTTGAATATAAGATAGTAATATCTCGAGAATGGTTCGAGATTGTGAAAATTGGACTAAACCTTCGTTTTAGATGGAAAAAGTTAACTGAAAACGAGTACAAACATCATGGGTTTATCTCTGAAAATATCGAAGTCAGTAATTTCCCGAGAATAGTTTGAGATTCTGAAAATTGGACTAAACTTTCGTTTTAGTTGGAAAAAGTGAGATGAAAACGAGTACAAACTTTACGAAATTATTTTTGAATATAAGATAGTAATATCTCGAGAATGTTTCGAGATTGTGAAAATTGGACTAAACCTTCGTTTTAGATGGAAAAAGTTAACTGAAAACGAGTACAAACATCATGAGTTTATCTCTGAAAATATCGAAGTCAGTAATCTCCCGAGAATAGTTTGAGATTCTGAAAATTGGACTGAACTTTCGTTTTAGTTGGAAAAAGTGAGATGAAAACGAGTACAAACTTTACGAAATTATTTTTGAATATAAGATAGTAATATCTCGAGAATGTTTCGAGATTGTGAAAATTGGACTAAACCTTCGTTCTAGATGGAAAAAGTTAACTGAAAACGAGTACAAACATCATGGGTTTATCTCTGAAAATATCGAAGTCAGTAATCTCCCGAGAATAGTTTGAGATTCTGAAAATTGGACTGAACTTTCGTTTTAGTTGGAAAAAGTGAGATGAAAACGAGTACAAACTTTACGAAATTATTTTTGAATATAAGATAGTAATATCTCGAGAATGTTTCGAGATTGTGAAAATTGGACTAAACCTTCGTTTTAGATGGAAAAAGTTAACTGAAAACGAGTACAAACATCATGAGTTTATCTCTGAAAATATCGAAGTCAGTAATCTCCCGAGAATAGTTTGAGATTCTGAAAATTGGACTGAACTTTCGTTTTAGTTGGAAAAAGTGAGATGAAAACGAGTACAAACTTTACGAAATTATTTTTGAATATAAGATAGTAATATCTCGAGAATGTTTCGAGATTGTGAAAATTGGACTAAACCTTCGTTCTAGATGGAAAAAGTTAACTGAAAACGAGTACAAACATCATGGGTTTATCTCTGAAAATATCGAAGTCAGTAATCTCCCGAGAATAGTTTGAGATTCTGAAAATTGGACTGAACTTTCGTTTTAGTTGGAAAAAGTGAGATGAAAACGAGTACAAACTTTACGAAATTATTTTTGAATATAAGATAGTAATATCTCGAGAATGGTTCGAGATTGTGAAAATTGGACTAAACCTTCGTTTTAGATGGAAAAAGTTAACTGAAAACGAGTACAAACATCATGGGTTTATCTCTGAAAATATCGAAGTCAGTAATTTCCCGAGAATAGTTTGAGATTCTGAAAATTGGACTGAACTTTCGTTTTAGTTGGAAAAAGTGAGATGAAAACGAGTACAAACTTTACGAAATTATTTTTGAATATAAGATAGTAATATCTCGAGAATGTTTCGAGATTGTGAAAATTGGACTAAACCTTCGTTTTAGATGGAAAAAGTTAACTGAAAACGAGTACAAACATCATGAGTTTATCTCTGAAAATATCGAAGTCAGTAATCTCCCGAGAATAGTTTGAGATTCTGAAAATTGGACTGAACTTTCGTTTTAGTTGGAAAAAGTGAGATGAAAACGAGTACAAACTTTACGAAATTATTTTTGAATATAAGATAGTAATATCTCGAGAATGTTTCGAGATTGTGAAAATTGGACTAAACCTTCGTTCTAGATGGAAAAAGTTAACTGAAAACGAGTACAAACATCATGGGTTTATCTCTGAAAATATCGAAGTCAGTAATATCCCGAGAATAGTTTGAGATTCTGAAAATTGGACTGAACTTTCGTTTTAGTTGGAAAAAGTGAGATGAAAACGAGTACAAACTTTACGAAATTATTTTTGAATATAAGATAGTAATATGTCGAGAATGGTTCGAGATTGTGAAAATTGGACTAAACCTTCGTTTTAGATGGAAAAAGTTAACTGAAAACGAGTACAAACATCATGGGTTTATCTCTGAAAATATCGAAGTCAGTAATTTCCCGAGAATAGTTTGAGATTCTGAAAATTGGACTGAACTTTCGTTTTAGTTGGAAAAAGTGAGATGAAAACGAGTACAAACTTTACGAAATTATTTTTGAATATAAGATAGTAATATCTCGAGAATGTTTCGAGATTGTGAAAATTGGACTAAACCTTCGTTCTAGATGGAAAAAGTTAACTGAAAACGAGTACAAACATCATGGGTTTATCTCTGAAAATATCGAAGTCAGTAATCTCCCGAGAATAGTTTGAGATTCTGAAAATTGGACTGAACTTTCGTTTTAGTTGGAAAAAGTGAGATGAAAACGAGTACAAACTTTACGAAATTATTTTTGAATATAAGATAGTAATATCTCGAGAATGGTTCGAGATTGTGAAAATTGGACTAAACCTTCGTTTTAGATGGAAAAAGTTAACTGAAAACGAGTACAAACATCATGGGTTTATCTCTGAAAATATCGAAGTCAGTAATTTCCCGAGAATAGTTTGAGATTCTGAAAATTGGACTGAACTTTCGTTTTAGTTGGAAAAAGTGAGATGAAAACGAGTACAAACTTTACGAAATTATTTTTGAATATAAGATAGTAATATCTCGAGAATGTTTCGAGATTGTGAAAATTGGACTAAACCTTCGTTTTAGATGGAAAAAGTTAACTGAAAACGAGTACAAACATCATGAGTTTATCTCTGAAAATATCGAAGTCAGTAATCTCCCGAGAATAGTTTGAGATTCTGAAAATTGGACTGAACTTTCGTTTTAGTTGGAAAAAGTGAGATGAAAACGAGTACAAACTTTACGAAATTATTTTTGAATATAAGATAGTAATATCTCGAGAATGTTTCGAGATTGTGAAAATTGGACTAAACCTTCGTTCTAGATGGAAAAAGTTAACTGAAAACGAGTACAAACATCATGGGTTTATCTCTGAAAATATCGAAGTCAGTAATATCCCGAGAATAGTTTGAGATTCTGAAAATTGGACTGAACTTTCGTTTTAGTTGGAAAAAGTGAGATGAAAACGAGTACAAACTTTACGAAATTATTTTTGAATATAAGATAGTAATATGTCGAGAATGGTTCGAGATTGTGAAAATTGGACTAAACCTTCGTTTTAGATGGAAAAAGTTAACTGAAAACGAGTACAAACATCATGGGTTTATCTCTGAAAATATCGAAGTCAGTAATTTCCCGAGAATAGTTTGAGATTCTGAAAATTGGACTGAACTTTCGTTTTAGTTGGAAAAAGTGAGATGAAAACGAGTACAAACTTTACGAAATTATTTTTGAATATAAGATAGTAATATCTCGAGAATGTTTCGAGATTGTGAAAATTGGACTAAACCTTCGTTCTAGATGGAAAAAGTTAACTGAAAACGAGTACAAACATCATGGGTTTATCTCTGAAAATATCGAAGTCAGTAATATCCCGAGAATAGTTTGAGATTCTGAAAATTGGACTGAACTTTCGTTTTAGTTGGAAAAAGTGAGATGAAAACGAGTACAAACTTTACGAAATTATTTTTGAATATAAGATAGTAATATGTCGAGAATGGTTCGAGATTGTGAAAATTGGACTAAACCTTCGTTTTAGATGGAAAAAGTTAACTGAAAACGAGTACAAACATCATGGGTTTATCTCTGAAAATATCGAAGTCAGTAATCTCCCGAGAATAGTTTGAGATTCTGAAAATTGGACTGAACTTTCGTTTTAGTTGGAAAAAGTGAGATGTAACGAGTACAAACTTTACGAAATTATTTTTGAATATAAGATAGTAATATCTCGAGAATGTTTCGAGATTGTGAAAATTGGACTAAACCTTCGTTCTAGATGGAAAAAGTTAACTGAAAACGAGTACAAACATCATGGGTTTATCTCTGAAAATATCGAAGTCAGTAATCTCCCGAGAATAGTTTGAGATTCTGAAAATTGGACTGAACTTTCGTTTTAGTTGGAAAAAGTGAGATGTAACGAGTACAAACTTTACGAAATTATTTTTGAATATAAGATAGTAATATCTCGAGAATGTTTCGAGATTGTGAAAATTGGACTAAACCTTCGTTCTAGATGGAAAAAGTTAACTGAAAACGAGTACAAACATCATGGGTTTATCTCTGAAAATATCGAAGTCAGTAATATCCCGAGAATAGTTTGAGATTCTGAAAATTGGACTGAACTTTCGTTTTAGTTGGAAAAAGTGAGATGAAAACGAGTACAAACTTTACGAAATTATTTTTGAATATAAGATAGTAATATCTCGAGAATGTTTCGAGATTGTGAAAATTGGACTAAACCTTCGTTCTAGATGGAAAAAGTTAACTGAAAACGAGTACAAACATCATGGGTTTATCTCTGAAAATATCGAAGTCAGTAATCTCCCGAGAATAGTTTGAGATTCTGCAAATTGGACTGAACTTTCGTTTTAGTTGGAAAAAGTGAGATGAAAACGAGTACAAACTTTACGAAATTATTTTTGAATATAAGATAGTAATATCTCGAGAATGGTTCGAGATTGTGAAAATTGGACTAAACCTTCGTTTTAGATGGAAAAAGTTAACTGAAAACGAGTACAAACATCATGGGTTTATCTCTGAAAATATCGAAGTCAGTAATTTCCCGAGAATAGTTTGAGATTCTGAAAATTGGACTGAACTTTCGTTTTAGTTGGAAAAAGTGAGATGAAAACGAGTACAAACTTTACGAAATTATTTTTGAATATAAGATAGTAATATCTCGAGAATGTTTCGAGATTGTGAAAATTGGACTAAACCTTCGTTTTAGATGGAAAAAGTTAACTGAAAACGAGTACAAACATCATGAGTTTATCTCTGAAAATATCGAAGTCAGTAATCTCCCGAGAATAGTTTGAGATTCTGAAAATTGGACTGAACTTTCGTTTTAGTTGGAAAAAGTGAGATGAAAACGAGTACAAACTTTACGAAATTATTTTTGAATATAAGATAGTAATATCTCGAGAATGTTTCGAGATTGTGAAAATTGGACTAAACCTTCGTTCTAGATGGAAAAAGTTAACTGAAAACGAGTACAAACATCATGGGTTTATCTCTGAAAATATCGAAGTCAGTAATATCCCGAGAATAGTTTGAGATTCTGAAAATTGGACTGAACTTTCGTTTTAGTTGGAAAAAGTGAGATGAAAACGAGTACAAACTTTACGAAATTATTTTTGAATATACGATAGTAATATCTCGAGAATGGTTCGAGATTGTGAAAATTGGACTAAACCTTCGTTTTAGATGGAAAAAGTTAACTGAAAACGAGTACAAACATCATGGGTTTATCTCTGAAAATATCGAAGTCAGTAATATCCAGAGAATAGTTTGAGATTCTGAAAATTGGACTGAACTTTCGTTTTAGTTGGAAAAAGTGAGATGAAAACGAGTACAAACTTTACGAAATTATTTTTGAATATACGATAGTAATATCTCGAGAATGGTTCGAGATTGTGAAAATTGGACTAAACCTTCGTTTTAGATGGAAAAAGTTAACTGAAAACGAGTACAAACATCATGGGTTTATCTCTGAAAATATCGAAGTCAGTAATATCCCGAGAATAGTTTGAGATTCTGAAAATTGGACTGAACTTTCGTTTTAGTTGGAAAAAGTGAGATGAAAACGAGTACAAACTTTACGAAATTATTTTTGAATATAAGATAGTAATATCTCGAGAATGGTTTGAGATTGTGAAAATTGGACTAAACCTTCGTTTTAGTTGGAAAAAGTTAACTGAAAACGAGTACAAATATTATGGGTTTATCTCTGAAAATATCGAAGTCAGTAATATCCCGAGAATAGTTTGAGATTCTGAAAATTGGACTAAACTTTCGTTTTAGTTGGAAAAAGTGAGATGAAAACGAGTACAAACTTTACGAAATTATTTTTGAATATAAGATAGTAATATCTCGAGAATGGCTTGAGAATTTGAAAATTGGACTAAACCTCCGTTTTAGTTGGAAAAAGTTAGCTGAAGACGAGTAAAAACATCATGTGTTTATCTCTGAAAATATCGAAGTTAGTCATATCCCGAGGATAGTTTGAGATTCTGAAAATTGGTCTAAACTTTCGTTTTAGTTGGAAAAAGTGAGGTGAAAATGAGTACAAGCTTTACGAAATTATTTTTGAATATATGAAAGATAGTAATATCTCGAGAATAGTTCGAGATTGTGAAAATTGGACTAAACCTTCGTTTTAGATGGAAAGAGTTAACTGAAAACGAGTACAAACTTCATGAGTTTATGTTTGAAAATAATGAAATTAGGAATATCTCGAGAATGCTTTGAGATTATGAAAATTGGACTTAACCCTCGTTTTAGTTGGAAAAACGAGCTGTAAATGACTACAAACCTCATGGATTTTTCTCTGAAAATAACATAGTTAATAATATCTCGAAAATGGTTTGAGATTCTGAAAATTGGACTAAACCTTCGTGTTAATTGGAAAAAGTGAGCTGAAAACGAGTTCAAACTTCATGGGTTTATCTCTAAAAATAACAGAGTTAGTAATATCTCGAGAATGGTTAGAACTTCAGAAAATTGTACTTAAACTTCGTTTTAGCTGGAAAAAGTTAGCTGAAAACGAGTACAAACTTTATGGAATTATTTCTGCAAATTGAACTAAGGTGTCGTTTTAATTGGAAAGACGAGCTGTAAACGAATACCAACTTCATGGATTTATTTCTGAAAATATCGAAGTTAGTAATATCTCGAGAATGGTTTGAGATTCTGAAAATTGGACTAAAGCTTTGTTTTAGTTGGAAAAAGTTAGCTGAAAACCAGTACAAACATCATGGGCTTATCTCTGAAAATAACGAAGTTAGTAATATCCCGAGAATAGTTTGAGATTCTGAAAATTGGACTGAACTTTCGTTTTAGTTGGAAAAAGTGAGATGAAAACGAGTACTAACTTTACGAAATTATTTTTGAATATAAGATAGTGATATCTCGAGAATGGTTCGAGATTGTGAAAATTGGACTAAACCTTCGTTTTAGATGGAAAAAGTTAACTGAAAACGAGTACAAACATCATGGGTTTATCACTGAAAATATCGAAGTCAGTAATCTCCCGAGAATAGTTTGAGATTCTGAAAATTGGACTGAACTTTCGTTTTAGTTGGAAAAAGTGAGATGAAAACGAGTACAAACTTTACGAAATTATTCTTGAATATAAGATAGTAATATCTCGAGAATGGTTTGAGATTGTGAAAATTGGACTAAACCTTCGTTTTAGTTGGAAAAAGTTAACTGCAAACGAGTACAAACATCATGGGTTTATCTCTGAAAATATCGAAGTCAGTAATATCCCGAGAATAGTTTGAGATTCTGATAATTGGACTAAACTTTCGTTTTAGTTGGAAAAGTGAGATGAAAACGAGTACAAACTTTACGAAATTATTTTTGAATATAAGATAGTAATATGTCGAGAATGGTTCGAGATTGTGAAAATTGGACTAAACCTTCGTTTTAGATGGAAAAAGTTAACTGAAAACGAGTACAAACATCATGGGTTTATCTCTGAAAATATCGAAGTCAGTAATCTCCCGAGAATAGTTTGAGATTCTGAAAATTGGACTGAACTTTCGTTTTAGTTGGAAAAAGTGAGATGAAAACGAGTACAAACTTTACGAAATTATTTTTGAATATAAGATAGTAATATCTCGAGAATGGTTTGAGATTGTGAAAATTGGACTAAACCTTCGTTTTAGTTGGAAAAAGTTAACTGAAAACGAGTACAAACATCATGGGTTTATCTCTGAAAATATCGAAGTCAGTAATATCCCGAGAATAGTTTGAGATTCTGAAAATTGGACTAAACCTCCGTTTTAGTTGGAAAAAGTTAGCTGAAGACGAGTAAAAACATCATGTGTTTATCTCTGAAAATATCGAAGTTAGTAATATCCCGAGGATAGTTTGAGATTCTGAAAATTGGTCTAAACTTTCGTTTTAGTTGGAAAAAGTGAGGTGAAAACGAGTACAAGCTTTACGAAATTATTTTTGAATATATGAAAGATAGTAATATCTCGAGAATAGTTCGAGATTGTGAAAATTGGACTAAACCTTCGTTTTAGATGGAAAGAGTTAACTGAAAACGAGTACAAACTTCATGAGTTTATGTTTGAAAATAATGAAATTAGGAATATCTCGAGAATGCTTTGAGATTATGAAAATTGGACTTAACCCTCGTTTTAGTTGGAAAAACGAGCTGTAAATGACTACAAACCTCATGGATTTTTCTCTGAAAATAACATAGTTAATAATATCTCGAAAATGGTTTGAGATTCTGAAAATTGGACTAAACCTTCGTGTTAATTGGAAAAAGTGAGCTGAAAACGAGTTCAAACTTCATGGGTTTATCTCTAAAAATAACAGAGTTAGTAATATCTCGAGAATGGTTAGAACTTCAGAAAATTGTACTTAAACTTCGTTTTAGCTGGAAAAAGTTAGCTGAAAACGAGTACAAACTTTATGGAATTATTTCTGCAAATTGAACTAAGGTGTCGTTTTAATTGGAAAGACGAGCTGTAAACGAATACCAACTTCATGGATTTATTTCTGAAAATATCGAAGTTAGTAATATCTCGAGAATGGTTTGAGATTCTGAAAATTGGACTAAAGCTTTGTTTTAGTTGGAAAAAGTTAGCTGAAAACCAGTACAAACATCATGGGCTTATCTCTGAAAATAACGAAGTTAGTAATATCCCGAGAATAGTTTGATATTCTGAAAATTGATCTAAACTTTCGTTTTAATTGGAAAAAGTGAGATGAAAACGAGTACAAACGTTACGAAATTATTTTTGAATATAATAAAGATGGTAATATCTCGAGAATGGTTCGAAATTGTGAAAATTGGACTAAACCTTCGCTTTAGATTGAAAAGGTTAACTGAAAACGAGTTCATACTTCATGAGTTTATCTTTGAAAATAACGGAATTAGGAATATCGAGAGAATGGTTTGAGATTATGAAAATTGGACTTAACCCTCGTTTTAGTTGGAAAAACGTGGAAAAAAATTGGAAAAATGACTACGAACTTCATGGATTTTTCTCTGAAAATAACATAGTTAATGATATCTCGAAAATGGTTTGAGATTCTGAACATTGGACTAACCTTCGTGTTAGATGAAAAAAATGAGCTGAAAACGAGTTCAAACTTCATCGGTTACTCTCTAAAAATAACAGAGTCTTAAATATCTCGAGAGAGCTTCAGAAAATTGTACTTAAACTTCGCTTTAGCTGGAAAAAGTTAGCTGAAAACGAGTACAAACTTCATGGATTTATTTCTGCAAATTGAACTAAAGTGTCGTTTTAGTTGGAAAAACGAGCTGTAAACGAATACAAACTTCATGGATTTATCCCTGAAAATATCGAACTTAGTAATATCTCGAAAATGGTTTGAGATTCTCAAAATTGGACTACCCCTTTGTTTTCGTTAGAAAAAGTTAGTTGAAAACGAATACAGGCCATGGGTTTATCTCTGAAAATAACAAAATTAGCAATATCTCGTGAATGGCTCGGAGATTCTGGAAACCGGATTAAACCTTCGTTTTAGCTGGAAAAAATTAGCTAAAAACGAGTACAAACTTCATGGGCTTATCTCTGAAAATGAATAGCACAGTAATATATCGAGAATCGTATGAGATTCTGAAAATTGGACTAGAGCTTGGTTTTAGTTGGAAAAAGTTAGTTAGATACCAATACAAACTTTATAAGCTTATAAAGTTTGTATTCGTTTCAACCAAGTTAGCAATATCTCGAGAACGTTTCGAGATTCTGAAAACTGGCTTAAACCTTCGTTTTAGTTAGAAAAAATTAGCTAACAGCGAGTACAAACTTCATAGGTTTATCTCTGAAAATAACAAAGTTAGTAATATCTCGAGAATGGCTTGATAATTTGAAAATTGGACTAAACCTTCGTTTTAGTTGGAAAAAGTTAGCTGAAGACGAGTAGAAACTTCATGGCTCACTGTTTTAGTCGCGAAAAATTAGCTGAAAGTTCATGTTAGTTCAAATTACTTCAGGGTAATATAGGTTAAGTTGAGGTTACCCGTGCATCATTTCGGTACGAATGTGTGGTCATTACAAAAATTTTTTACAGCGTTTTCGAGTACCCGCTCTGAGAGTATTCCCAGCCTTACATTCTTATTGACAGAACAGAGGATGGAAGTACTCTCAGACCGCTCTAGAGTTGTCACCCGAAAACTCTGTTAAATAAAAAGAAAATTTAAAAAAACAAGTCTCTTATTTTTCAGAACTCTAGAACGTCACCGAGAAACAGACTTCCACGAAGGTATGCTGCTGGACGCTCTGCTCCAGCTGTACCCGCGAGTGGGCAGCGTGGAACCATCGCCCAACCAACGGCGCCAGATTCCCAGCATAGCCCAGCGGGTCCAGTGCACGGCGCCGTACGAAAGCGTGCCCGTCATCAGCCATCTGGCAACGTTTCGACCGGTGCAGCAAAAGCCGTACTCGCACGACTCGGCCTTCGGCTCCGACTCGGGCTACAGCTACCACACGAGCGGCACCAGTCGGGGATCGAATCGGGGCGGCCGAAGAGACCCGAGGCGGATATCGCAGATCAGCGCCGATCTGGCTTTGACGTAGCAGAGTCGCGGTAGTAGCTTTGGCAGGGTCGCAGCTATGAGTAGTCTGTCCACACAACACTTGTGATATTATTTCGTACGCCCCGGGGTTGATGGAAGTTTCCGGAACGGACGTATAAAAGGCGCCTTCGATTCCACGTTGTGTGAATCTATCTATTTGTATTGATTTTTTTTGTATTTTGCTCTTCTGTACATAACCTAACTTATGGTAAAACGTTACCTTTTTGATAGTTCGGTTCCGAATTTATTACGCAATCCTCCTGAAAAGCAATCACGTGTTATACCTATACTTATAACTTGTTACCTTTGAAATCATTTTGTTGAGAAGATACGATATAAAAATGTCAAAGTCATACTTCCAATGGCCACTTAATGTCAATAAGTGAATGGATTTTATACATATTATAATAGTGAAATGTAATGCATGATGGTTCCAATAGTGCTTACACCTTGGCGGTATAATGAACAGGCCACATGTTTTTAGGATCGGAGACATAAGAGCGAGCAGTTGTTGACGTTGACAAAATGTATGTATGTAATTATATAGCTTGTTCAGGTTTTATTAAAAACCTATTCTATGGAACGGTTTCGACTATCGGTTCATCATCAGTTCCTAATCCGTAAGAGGCAATCGTTTCCACAGAGGCAATGTACTCCCCGCCTTGAGAAGTTTTAACTTGATGAAGCTTGGACGGTGACGATAGTGTGACAGCCAAAACTTTATCCACCAAAGACGGGGTGTCCCAAAATGGTGCGACTAACACTTGACGAGGTAGTTCTACACCAAAAATAAGTCCTAGAACACTTTTTTGAAAACGCATTAATAATATAGGATTTGTCTGGGTCAGTCTCCCTCTCTCTTCTTCTACCGCTCCTTCTTCCTCTACCTCTCCCTCTTTATATCTCTTCCTCTTAAGCTCCTTCTTCCTCCCCCTTTCTCCCGCTTCCTCTTCCTCTTCTTCCTTTCCCTCTCCCTGTCTCCCTCCTTCTCTTTCTCTCCATTTTTTTCTCCCTTCCTTCGCCCTTTTTCAACCTTTTTCTCTCCCTCCCCTCTTCCTCTTTCACTCCTCTCTCTCCCTCTCTCACTCTCACACTCATATTGGCATGGCGGAGTCCAGGACAACGATGGACCGTGGATCGCAACGTTTCGACGGTACTCGCATCAGCTGGGTCTATGATGAGAGGCACGAACGGCCTTAGGGAACCACACAGCTAAATCTTCCAACAATCTGATGGTTTGCTACTAGAGAAAGTATAAAGACGGACCTCATCCTCCCTCAACAGAGGTGTTGGTTGACTTAATAGCGGTAATCCCCGTCCCTGAGGCTGCCAGTCTCTTAGATTCATTTCTTTGACCATTTCAACAAGAAAACGTGCCTCGGACAACCCGCACCTGCCTTCCGGCGGCGCTTTCAATGACTTTTCTTTCTAATCTCCTTTCCTCCTTTCTCTCTCTCTCTAATCTCCTTTCCTCCTTTCTCTCTCTCTCTCTCTCTCTCAGAGAAAGAGATTCTTCGGTCCTTCGAAACGCTTCGACACTTGACCTTAGACAACAACGTGTCGACCTGTGAAGACCCCCGATGGCTCGTCGCGAGGTCGCCCACCATCATCACAGGGAGCTTGTGAAGAGGACGCCCGCTCGAACTTTGGGGACCGTAAAGGGGCAGAGAGGGAGGTACAGGGGAGGCCATACTACGGTTCGTTTCTACACTGCTGTTCTCTCTCTCTCTCTCTCTCTCTCCGTTCTCTAAATTTTAACGTAACTCAGCTACCATAGCTGGAATAGCTGTCAGCAATATCACAATTCATAGTACCCCGTAGGTACCTAACAAACAAATGGGAATCAATAGTACCATAAATATAACGTTTTCAGTATGTGTCTCATATAAAATGGATTGGCCAGCGAGACATACGCGTAGAAGTCTGATGATGACGCATAGCGGAGGAACTGTTGAACCGTCTTATTGCAGCTTGTAGCCAAGTTTATTAGTAAGCCACATACCAAATTTCAGCTTTCTATCTTTAGCCGTTTCAGAGGTATCACTGTTTAATCGCTCTCGTCACGGATGCCATTTTAATGGAAGGTACATTTTGTCTACATTTTTATATTCGAGTTATAAATCTATATCGGTCAATCCCTATACAAAGTTTTTTTAAATCGGTACATTTGAAGATGAATTACCGAATTCACACGTTACTCTTGCCACAAATAAAACTTGATTACCTTAACTTGTAAGTTGAGAGACTGATAGCGATAACCTGAACTAACTAAAGATTGTTTAATAAAAAAAAACTCGCAGCAAGCCATGGAATCAAAACTCTTGTCTTAGATAAGTTAATAAAAAAAATTAAAATCTATGACATTTTCGACTTTCCATTTTTCAAGTCATCTCAGTCCTACTGTTCTATTTCCATGGCCTACTTAAGCTTTTTTTTTAAATGAACCCATGTTAGTTTATGACGTCCTTTCCATTTGTATTATTTACCCCTCGCTCTTATGTCTTCCATCGTTTAGCAGCCACTAAACTCGCATTAGATCTGTCCACTTAGTCCACTTGTCACAGTAGATGAAAATCTGTACTTATCGCTTTTAGATGCAATTTTGGCCGAACAATAGCTGGTGTTCATTGGAAAACGTCATCTAGTTGGCTGTGAAATGTCAAAAGAAAAAGATGAATTAACTAAAGTTTGATTGTCCTCATTTTTCTGCAAATAAATCGTAGCTTTCTAGACGACGTTTTCTAATGAACACCCCATAGATATTTTTTCAAATTTTTGCAGCATTGTTGCCACACACCGCTACACTTGGCAACGGTGCGTCAATTCACGCAGTAGCCTCCTGACTATTATAAAAACAGACGATTATAAGTTTTCGTATAGGCAATTAATACAGGGTCCTCTGTATAGTTTTACTTGCAACGTTTTACTTTTTTAAATATATGGGGTGTTCATTAAAAAACGTCATCTAGTTGGCTGTGAAATGTCAAAAGAAAAGGATGAAAGAACTAATGTCCGTTTACTATGATTATGTCTAAATGGTTTTCTAATGAACACAACGTAGTTAATTACTCACACCTCCTAGTCCTAGTGTTTTACGTTGTATTATTGGTTGTATATTTTGTATTTTTGTATAATGTATATTGAGTTTTACCACTGTTTTATAACGACTAATTGCTATTTACTTTGAGAAAAGAAAAATTGTTATTTGTTTTTTACGTTTATAATTTATGAGAAGTAAATTCCAATTACACTTTTATGAGTTTGTGTTTTATTGCTCCTTAACCCCATTTGGAGTTTTAGTCATAAAACAAAAATCCCAATGGTTTTCGCGGAGATAAACCCTTTTGGTGGTCGATTTTTTGGCACTTTTAGAATCGACTTTTTTGTCATTTTTTAAAAAAAAAATACTTATGAAGCTAATTTTAGTCGAATTAGATAGTCAAAAACAGCATTTCCAGAAGAAAATAAGAAATTAAAAAAAACCATTTCCATACAGTGTGGTCCAAATTGGTGATGCATGCATGAGGATTTTACTTATCTTAATAGATACAGGATCGGTTAAATGGGGAAAGTTGTAGAGAATTTAATGAGAAACTCGTACCCGGTTTCCAAATTGTAGTATCTCTTACCGTTTTCGGGAAAATATGCAACACTGCATTTTTAATTTTGCCCCGTAGTTTCTAAACCAAGCCAAAGATAGTTATGAAAAGAAAACATTATTAAGGTACTTTTTTAAGTACAATACAATGACGCATTCAAAAAAAATTTATCATCAACTGTTTTCGAGTTATGACTTCGTTAATTCTTATGGACTCCATCATGTTTTTTTGCATCATAAGAAAGGGCTTTACAATTCCTTTTGAACGATGTAGGTATACGTTGATGCCACTAACATGTTTCCAAGGTGTAAAAATGGAGTTTCTTTATTTTTCCGCAAAGTAGGCCTAGGAAGGTTTCGTTGCAATCCCGAAAAACAAAAGATAATTGTTGTGGTAAGTGTCAAAGTTGTTGTGAATACCGTATCTAAGTGGACTAGTTATTTACGTGGATTGATAGAAGACTACGCCTGCAGCACACCAAATCTTACATAGCGGTATCCTTACCTGTAAATAGAGACTAGAACAAAGTCAATATACCCGAATCATTTAATTCGAAAAAACTGAGAGTGAGTTTATATCGGTTTATATTAAGGCAATAAAAACATAACGCTAGTAAATCCTGTTAAAGAAACAATCTCTTTCAATTTATTCATTCCTAGAAAAATATTTACTTGTAGGTACTTATAACTTTTATTACCATATCATTAACAAATTGCATGTCAACACTTAGCTATTACTAACATCAAATACGTACAACACCAATAAACGATTAAACATAAAAAAGAAAAAGGTTATCTTTCAAAATGCTGCCCATTTCTGGCTATACATTTCTGACACCTCTGAAATACACTGTTAGTAACACTAATTGTACTTCTGTTAATACTATTTAATAATTATCTGGCTCGCGTTTCCAAAATGACCAAGTTTTGGGGAACTTCAAGCTCATACAATTCAAAAAAATCCAGAGGTGTAATATCGGCGGACCGCGCAGGCCAAGATATAGGGCCGCCATTTGAAATTAAACGATCCCCAAAATTTTCCCTTAAAAGTTCTGTCACCCTACCGAAGTTGCGAGCGGGGCAACCACCTTGCTGAAACCATATGTTATGAAAATCGTTTTCGGGTACGACTTTCGAATTTCAGAAAGAATTAAATTTCTTAACATATCCAAATATCTCTCGCCGTTCAGAGATTGTTGATAAAAAATGGACCTATTAACGTATTCCCTGAAAAACAAAATAACATCAATGCAAATCTCAACAGCGGTCAATACAAAAACGAAAGGCCTGCTCATGTGTACGTCTGTAAATGAATATGTAGGTATTGAGAAACAAAATTTACAATAAGTTCCACACCAAACATTAGTGCCAAATCTTGTCTGCAACCTGCGCTGGGCACGTAACACAGGATTTTCGGTAGCCTAGTAGTGATAATATAATTGTGCTTATTAAATGCACCGCAGTTGCTTATAAATGTTTCATCAGTCCATACGATTTTACAACCGAAGTTCTCATCTTCTCGACATTTGGCAATGTACCAATTGCAAAATTCAACTCTTCTTGGAAAATCACCTTCGTGAAGCCCTTGCACAATATTTGCTTTATAAGGATGTAGCGTTTTCTTTTTCACAAAGAAAACCTACTGGCTTCCCTTTCATAAATAACTGTAAAATACCATTTTATTTCCAAAGAAATATGACTACCTTGGCCGCCATGTTTGTTCACCTTGATTGTTGTTTCTATGCGATCCTTCTGCTTCGAGTTCGATGGTTAGAAATCGTTTGAAGTTGACTTCTTTCGGACATTGACATGTATCAATGGTTTGATTAATTATTTTGCTATCTGTGCAGCATTGCCAAATTTCACCAATATTTTTACTTAGATTCCCTTATTTTCTTCATGTGCTCTTTTAATACTTTCCCTAAATGTATCTTTTATTTAGCAACAATGGCAAGATTTTCATATTTCGCGGTTCATTTTCTCCACTTGTGTGAAGTTAGCGCCCAGGGCGCCAGCGCTTCCTAGCGCTCATTCAATTCCCCTCCCCCCCACCACCGTGTTTAAAACACATGACATTCGTTCAATGTTGCCAAGTTATTAGTTTGGAAGGTTTACCGCAGATTTGTGTTATATAGGTATTAAAATTTTATCAATATTAATTATAATAGTTATTGAAGGGCATAACTTTAATTTCAATAATACGGGTGTTCATTAGAGAAAGTCATCAAGTTGGCTATGATTTTTTTGCAGAAAGGGTCTTTTGTCATTTTATGTTTTGCTTTCATATTTCAGAGCCAACCTAATGACTATTTTTTATTAAAACTCATATAAAAACACAAAACATATTGTTGTTACCTACAATTCCTTATATACCTTTAGACACTTTTCCACTGTTTGAACCAAACTAGATCTTGTGACACAACGAAAGTTTAGAGGTTAGATAGAAGAGGCGATTCCAAATACAGGAGTTCAATCAAAATTTTCAGAAAATATGGAGTGAGGCCCTAAACAACCCCAACCCTTAAAAACTATTTTTTACCACTGCGAGAAAACTAGATCTTGTGACACAACGAAAGTTTAGAGGTTAGGTAGAAGAGGCGATTCCAAATACAGGAGTTGAATCAAAATTTTCAGAAAATATGGAGAGAGGCCCAAAACAACCCCAACCCTTAAAAATTGTTTTTTACCACTGCGAGAAAACTAGATTTTGTGACACAACGAAAGTATAAGGATTAGATAGAAGAGGCGATTCCAAATACAGGAGTTCAATCAAAATTTTCAGAAAATATGGAGGGAGGCTCAAAACAACCCCAACCCTTAAAAATTGTTTTTTACCACTGCGAGAAAACTAGATCTTGTGACACAACGAAGGTTTAGGGATTAGATAGAAGAGGCGATTCCAAATATAGGAGTTCAATCAAAATTTTCAGAAAATTTGGAGGGAGGCCCAAGACAACCCCAAACCTTAAAAACTATTTTTTACCACTGCGAGAAAACTAGATTTTGTGACACAACGAAAGAATAAGGATTAGATAGAAGAGGCGATTCCAAATACAGGAGTTCAATCAAAATTTTCAGAAAATATGGAGGGAGGCCCAAAAAAACCCCAACCCTTAAAAACTATTTTTTACCACTGCAAGAAAACTAGATCTTGTGACACAACGAAGGTTTAGGGATTAGATAGAAGAGGCGATTCCAAATATAGGAGTTCAATCAAAATTTTCAGAAAATATGGAGGGAGGCCCAAAACAACCCCAACCCTTAAAAATGGTTTTTTACCACTGCGAGGAAACTAGATTTTGTGACACAACGAAAGTATAAGGATTAGATAGAAGAGGCGATTCCAAATACAGGAGTTCAATCAAACTTTTCAGAAAATATGGACGGAGGCCCAAAACAACCCCAACCCTTAAAAATTGTTTTTTACCACTGCGAGAAAACTAGATTTTGTGACACAACGAAAGTATAAGGATTAGATAGAAGAGGCGATTCCAAATACAGGAGTTCAATCAAAATTTTCAGAAAATATGCAGGGAGACCCAAAAAAACCCCAACCCTTAAAAACTATTTTTTACCACTGCGAGAAAACTAGATTTTGTGACACAACGAAAGTATAAGGATTAGATAGAAGAGGCGATTCCAAATACAGGAGTTCAATCAAAATTTTCAGAAAAAATGGAGGGAGGCCCAAGACAACCCCTCCCCCTTAAAAACTATTTTTTACCACTGCAAGAAAACTAGATCTTGTGACACAACGAAGCTTTAGGGATTAGATAGAAGAGGCGATTCCAAATATAGGAGTTCAATCAAAATTTTCAGAAAATATGGAGGGAGGCCCAAAACAACCCCAACCCTTAAAAATTGTTTTTTACCACTGCGAGAAAACTAGATTTTGTGACACAACGAAAGTATAAGGATTAGATAGAAGAGGCGATTCCAAATACAGGAGTTCAATCAAACTTTTCAGAAAATATGGAGGGAGGCTCAAAACAACCCCAACCCTTAAAAATTGTTTTTTACCACTGCGAGAAAACTAGATCTTGTGACACAACGAAGGTTTAGGGATTAGATAGAAGAGGCGATTCCAAATATAGGAGTTCAATCAAAATTTTCAGAAAATATGGAGGGAGGCCCAAAACAACCCCAACCCTTAAAAACTATTTTTTACCACTGCGAGAAAACTAGATTTTGTGACACAACGAAAGTATAAGGATTAGATAGAAGAGGCGATTCCAAATACAGGAGTTCAATCAAACTTTTCAGAAAATATGGACGGAGGCCCAAAACAACCCCAACCCTTAAAAATTGTTTTTTACCACTGCGAGAAAACTAGATTTTGTGACACAACGAAGGTATAAGGATAAGATAGAAGAGGCGATTCCAAATACAGGAGTTCAATCAAACTTTTCAGAAAATATGGACGGAGGCCCAAAACAACCCCAACCCTTAAAAATTGTTTTTTACCACTGCGAGAAAACTAGATTTTGTGACACAACGAAGGTATAAGGATAAGATAGAAGAGGCGATTCCAAATACAGGAGTTCAATCAAAATTTTCAGAAAATATGCAGGGAGACCCAAAAAAACCCCAACCCTTAAAAACTATTTTTTGCCACTGCGAGAAAACTAGATCTTGTGACACAACGAAAGTTTAGAGGTTAGATAGAAGAGGCTATTCCAAATATAGGAGTTCAATAAAAATTTTCAGAAAATATGAAGGGAGGCGCAAAACAACCCCAACCCTTAAAAACTGTTTTTTACCACTGCGAGAAAACTAGATCTTGTGACACAACGAAAGTCCAGGGATTAGATAGAAGGGGTGATTCCAAGTACAAGATTTCAATCAAAATTTTCAGAAAATATGGAGGGAGGCCCAAAACACCCCCAACCCTTAAAAACTATTTTTTACCACTGCGAGAAAACTAGATTTTGTGACACAACGAAAGTATAAGGATTAGATAGAAGAGGCGATTCCAAATACAGGAGTTCAATCAAAATTTTCAGAAAATATGGAGGGAGGCCCAAAAAAACCCCAACCCTTAAAAACTATTTTTTACCACTGCGAGAAAACTAGATTTTGTGACACAACGAAAGTATAAGGATTAGATAGAAGAGGCGATTCCAAATACAGGAGTTCAATCAAACTTTTCAGAAAATATGGAGGGAGGCTCAAAACAACCCCAACCGTTAAAAATTGTTTTTTACCACTGCGAGAAAACTAGATCTTGTGACACAACGAAGGTTTAGGGATTAGATAGAAGAGGCGATTCCAAATATAGGAGTTCAATCAAAATTTTCAGAAAATTTGGAGGGAGGCCCAAGACAACCCCAAACCTTAAAAACTATTTTTTACCACTGCGAGAAAACTAGATTTTGTGACACAACGAAAGTATAAGGATTAGATAGAAGAGGCGATTCCAAATACAGGAGTTCAATCAAAATTTTCAGAAAATATGGAGGGAGGCCCAAGACAACCCCAACCCTTAAAAACTATTTTTTACCACTGCTGGAAAACTAGATCTTGTGACACAACGAAGGCTTAGGGATTAGATAGAAGAGGCGATTCCAAATATAGGAGTTCAATCAAAATTTTCAGAAAATATGGAGGGAGGCCCAAAACAACCCCAACCCTTAAAAATTGTTTTTTACCACTGCGAGGAAACTAGATTTTGTGACACAGCGAAAGTATAAGGATTAGATAGAAGAGGCGATTCCAAATAGAGGAGTTCAATCAAACTTTTCAGAAAATATGGACGGAGGCCCAAAACAACCCCAACCCTTAAAAATTGTTTTTTACCACTGCGAGAAAACTAGATTTTGTGACACAACGAAAGTATAAGGATAAGATAGAAGAGGCGATTCCAAATACAGGAGTTCAATTAAAATTTTCAGTAAATATGGATGGAAGCCCAAAACACCCCCAACCCTTAAAAACTATTTTTTACCACTGCGAGAAAACTAGATCTTGTGACACAACGAAAGTTTAGAGGTTAGATAGAAGAGGCTATTCCAAATATAGGAGTTCAATCAAAATTTTCAGAAAATATGAAGGGAGGCGCAAAACAACCCCAACCCTTAAAAACTGTTTTTTACCACTGCGAGAAAACTAGATCTTGTGACACAACGAAAGTCCAGGGATTAGATAGAAGGGGTGATTCCAAGTACAAGATTTCAATCAAAATTTTCAGAAAATATGGAGGGAGGCCCAAAACACCCCCAACCCTTAAAAACTATTTTTTACCACTGCGAGAAAACTAGATCTTGTGACACAACGAAAGTTTAGAGGTTAGATAGAAGAGGCGATTCCAAATACAGGAGTTCAATCAAAATTTTCAGAAAATTTGGAGGGAGGCCCAAAACAACCCCAACCCTAAAAAACTATTTTTTACCACTGCAAGAACACTAGATCTTGTGACACAACGAAAGTTTAGAGGTTAGATAGAAGAGGCGATTCCAAATATAGGAGTTCAATCAAAATTTTCAGAAAATATGGAGGGAGGCCCAAAACAACCCCAACCCTTAAAACTGCAAGAACACTAGATCTTGTGACACAACGAAAGTTTAGAGGTTAGATAGAAGACGCGATTGCAAATACAGGAGTTCAATCAAAAGTTTCAGAAAATATGGAGGGAGGCCCAAAACAACCCCAAAACTTAAAAACTATTTTTTACCACTGGGAGGAAACTAGATCTTGTGACACAACGAAAGTTTAGAGGTTAAATAGAAGAGGTAACTCCAAATGCAAGAGTTCAATCGAAATTTATTTCACTTTTAACTTTGGATATTGCATAAGCCACTAATAACCTACGTCCTACTGCATTTACCGAAAATTTTAAAGTAGAATAGAAGTCGCAAGCTGACTTGATAAAAACTTCGTTAAAGGTCTGAAAAAAAGAGGAATCGAATATTGTAATAAATTATTAAAATTGTGACACATCTATTAGAAATGTGGGTGGAGGGAACTGCTGTGAAGAAATAGATCTTAGTAAGAAATGACCATAGTTGACCATGCAGAAGTTAAGAAAAGTGGAGAAGTCAAAAAAATTATAAAAAATAAGTTCAAAAGAGGTATTTAGAGACAAAAATTTAAAGTATTGTTTTTAATTTACGGTTAAAAATCGTCTAAAACTTAAAAATGTTTTCTGAAACAAGTTCCTTTTCAAACCAAAATTATTTCAATATAAATTGATTTTTCACTCGCTGGGAAAGTTTAATTTTGGTTCAAAAGCAAACAAAAACTTCAAAAATCAGAAATGATTAATTTAAAAAAAAAGAGTTTTGCTTCAAAATTATCTCAATGAAAATCATTTTACATTTAATATAACTGCTCAACTTAAAATTCGCCACAAGCAATTTTTCGTGTCATTTTCAATCAGCTGTAGCTTTTTAAGCAATCAATTGTTTTAAATAAAATTTGCACGATCTGAAACCTCATTTCCTCTATATTAAGGAAGCGGATAATTTTATTATAATATTTATTATATAGCGTGTGAAACAAAGTGATGCAAAAATTGCAAAATTTTGATGTTCTGCCATTTCTCAATAAGTTTTTTTTCCTTATGGTTTTTAGGTAAGAAGTAAGTCAACATCCATATCTTCTGACCTTTCCGCCACATTTTTGATTAAAGTACTCTGAATTTTTATACAGAGCGAAATGTAAAATGTGTGGAATTTTTGTTGCTGTTATTTGTAAATCGTCGTAGTTTGGAAGCCTGGTAAAGATTCTTAATGTGTTTTCCCTCATTTGTTGATATGTTGTCTGTGGATTGTTCCTCATTCAAAGAATTTTAAAATAAGTGCAGTTTTTTTCTAGTGTAATCGCATTCAAAAAATATGAAACCATTATTGTTGATGCTCGTGACTTATAATAGCAAAATTAAATAAAAGAACCTTTCTAGAGGCAAGGGGAAATTGAGTGATGCCGTCGCAGATAGCCAACATTAATATCTCTAGACGTTTTTATAATTTTTTGTTTTTAAAAGTTTAGAACCTATACAGAGGGAATCAAAATATTCTTGAAAATTTCCTTAGTAGTTTTTTCAAATCGTCGTAATTCGCGGACAGGTTGACGGATTATTATTATTATTCTTTGGATCGACATCATTATATGCAAATTGTTTCTCACCTCTCAGAGAGTTTTCCAAAAGTAATTACTGAATTACAGGTACCGACTTGACAAAATAAGTATACAGGGCGAGTCATAATGGGTGGTCGAAAATAAAATCTCATATTCTTTGTTCTAATTTGGGGGGGGGTCTGTCATACAATCGTGTTACCTATGGAACTTCGTTAAAAAGTTGCAGGCTGTTGAAATTAGAATTTCAAAATGCATACGTATTGATTATGCCGGAAGCGTAAGAGATATTTTATTGAAATGTACGTTTTGAATGCTATGGAAGGCGCACATTTTACAATAAAAAATTATTTTTATTTCCGCCAGTGGCGCGCTTAACAGCGCGTCGACTTATTTTACTGGAAAAAAAGTGGAACGTCACTGGTTTTTCGGAAAATTAAATTTAGGTTTTTACTGCTCATTAAAATACCATTGGATGGCAACATAATTCAAGCCATAATTAATCGAATATTTTAGATTTTTCATCAAAATGTAATTTTTCGCGGCTGTACTTACATGCATTACAATGGTTTTTATTTATTTACTCGAAAACGATGCATCGTACTAAAAAACCCGAAGAGGGCTCTTCCTTTATAGTAGAATGGGTATTAAAAACTAAGTTTCATTTTTCAAAAAATCAGTGACGTGCTACTTTTTTCTCAAATAAAGTAAATCAATGTGTTGATAAGCGCGCCACTGTCGGAAATAAAAATAACTTTTTATTGCAAAATGTGCGCCTTCTGTAGTAGTCAAAACGTACAAAATTTCAATAAAAATCTCTTACGCTTCAGGAATAATCAATACATATGCATTTTGAAATTCAAATTTCAACACCCTGTAACTTTTTAACGAAGCTCCATAGGTAACACAATTGTATGACTAAAAATATCGCGCCTGCGTAGTTAATATTTTTTAAGTAAATACGCAAGACAATCGTCAGTTGTTTTTGGCTTCACTTTCAGAAGCTACGTTCTTTTTATAGAACTATCCACTAATTATCTGATTTAAAAAAACGTACTTATAATTTTATTTATTTATTTTTTAAATAAACTTCAATACCTTGTAGCTGTAACGACGGCAACAATAAAGCATTTTTGACATTTCCTTAACAATTGTAAAAATTTGGAACTTGGTGGATAATTACTATTAATGTCCTCTCTCTCTGTTCAAATTATCGTTGTGTCACAAGATCTAGTTTTCTCGCAGTGGTAAAAAATAGTTTTTAAGGGTTGGGGGTGTTTTGGGCCTCCCTCCATATTTTCTGAAAATTTTGATTGAACTCCTGTATTTGGTATCGCCTCTTCTATCTAATCTCTAAACTTTCGTTGTGTCACAAGATCTAGTTTTCTCGCAGTGGTAAAAAATAGTTTTTAAGGGTTGGGGGTGTTTTGGGCCTCCCTCCTTATTTTCTGAAAATTGTGAATACACTCCTGTATTTGGTATCGCCTCTTCTATCTAACCTCTAAACTTTCGTTGTGTCACAAGATCTAGTTTTCTCGCAGTGGTATAAAATAGTTTTTAAGGGTTGGGGGTGTTTTGGGCCTCCCTCCATATTTTCTGAAAATTGTGAATACACTCCTGTATTTGGTATCGCCTCTTCTATCTAACCTCTAAACTTTCGTTGTGTCACAAGATCTAGTTTTCTCGCAGTGGTAAAAAATAGTTTTTAAGGGTTGGGGTTGTTTTGGGCCACCCTCCATATTTTCTGAAAATTTTGATTGAACTCCTGTATTTGGAATCGCCTCTTCTACGTAACCTCTAAACTTTCGTTGTGTCACAAGATCTAGTTTGGTTCAAACAGTGGAAAAGTGTCTAAAGGTATATAAGGAATTGTAGGTAACAACAATATGTGTTGTGTTTTTATATGAGTTTTAATAAAAAATAGTCATTAGGTTGGCTGTGAAATATGAAAGCAAAACATAAAATGACAAAAGACCCTTTCTGCAAAAAAATCATAGACAACTTGATGACTTTCTCTAATGAACACCCGTATTATTGAACTAACTATTATTATTAATATTGATAAAATTTTAATACCTATATAACACAAATCTGCGGTAAACCTTCCAAACTAATAACTTGGCAACATTGAACGAATGTCATGTGTTTTAAACACGGTGGTGGGGGGGGAGGGGAATTGAATGAGCGCTAGGAAGCGCTGGCGCCCTGGGCGCTAACTTCACACAAGTATTTTCTCCTTTTTTTATTTCCCCCTTTTGACACTATAATTTCCGTTTTTTTTTTACCCATTCAGAGCCCAGGTGGTAAAGGTAAAAACGTTTGATAGCCCCTTTTCCATTTTGACCACTGTCCAGGGCACATCGGACGTCAGCCTGTCCCTAAACGGCTACAGCCTAGCCATGTGGCTATTGTAAAGCTCTCGTATTTTGGGGTAAGAATTCCTTTAATTAATTTAAACTTATCTAAACTTTTCTTCGTTCAATTATTAGGTCCAATGAATAGTCCAATGAATAGTCCAATGAGTAGTCCAATGAGTAGTCCAATGTTTGAGTAATAAAACTCAATAACTCTCTTTTTTTCGGATCCTACAAGTGCAACGTTTCATCCTGCACGTGTGCCTATAATGGAGCCGTTAGTGACGGTGATGGCTCCTAGGTTTTGAACCGTCCAGCATTATCACACATGATGCACTGATCCTCTACCTCAACTAGCAAGAAAGCCCTACAAACTGGCCAAGTATTTCAACCGGTATGAGTAGATTTAAAAACCAAGTGTACCTGCACTAACCTTAGGTAAGAACTAACACCATAATAAATAAATGTGCCTAATTTTAATAATGCCTGTTGGTTTTACTTTGGTTTGATCACCTAAACAATATGAACATCAATAATTGCTATGATAATTTTCTCAATTTTAATATTACAGGTTATAACCTGTAATTTAAATTGAGTGGCGCCCAATTAACAGGTCTAGCTTATGTAGCTATACTAGGCTTCAACTCTCTTTTTATGCCATTTTGAACCAAGACCTAGCTCTTCATCTACCCAAAGCTGTCGTTCGCATAGTATGTGACTTTGCTAACTTTTACCTTTTTTAAAATACGTCACATAAATATTTGGCGCCCAACGTGGGGCCCCCACTGAAGTGTTTTGTTGGAGTTTAAGTGAGCTTATTTGATTTTCATCTCTAGACCTGTTTGGTGATCATTCCATAAGTATTGGTTTTGCCTTATGTTTTTCATTGCTTTCTGTAACGGTTTGTTGAAATTTGTTTCAAAATTGGATTTGTGCCTTTTCACATCTGATAGAATTTGTATTGATGAATTTAAATAAGATTTTAAATTGCTTATTGAATATGGTAGTGTGATCATGGTCAGTGATTGAATCTCAACCCCTTTTTTTGATTTCCGATACTATTTAATTCTGTTATTGTGACTTTATCAAATTGAAAATGATAACTTCTGACTGACTTGTACAAGGACTTAGGTGAACTTAGTTTGCTCTCTCTAAATAAAATCTCTTTCATTTATCTTCAAAACTATTTTTGGTTAGGTACTGTTTTATCTAAACTTTTGTGCTCTTGTTAACTATAGACAAAATGGACCCTTTCAATTGCAATCATCTTTTGGATTATGAATTAGAATTTGAATTGAATATTCGCCGAGTTTATAGTAACCGAAATGTAAATGATAAACGAGTAATCCTTAGAAAGCTTTTGAAAAAGGAGTCTGAGAGAAATAAACCAGGATATTTAATTGATAGTGCACAGTATGAGGAGAAGTTCGATTTTAAGTTTGAGGAGAAAGACATTACTGACTCAATACTTTCTGTTACTGGACTTATAGTAGATTTTGAAGGTACGACAACTGATTCTACCTTTTTGAGAATTAAGTCATGTTTGGCACATCTTGTTAACCGAATTAATCTTCTGAATGTACCAGCAGATAAGGATGCTGAAGATTTTAAAAATGAGTCATATGCTACCTGCCTCAAGCTTGAATCAGATGTTGAGGATAAAATTATTGATCCGGATGCAAATGCTTCTATGTGCAACAACTCAGCTTTACAACCACCTCCCATAGTCAATGTGAATCCAGTAGTTACCTGTGCAGCCTCCAATTTCTACTTGGGATATTAAATTTAATGGAGACCCTAAAAAAGTTTTTTATTTTATTGAAAGAGTTTCTGACTTAGCTTTATCTAGAAAATTCTCAAATCCAGATCTCTTTGATTCAGCTGTGGAGCTATTTGTTCGTGATGCATTTGTGTTGTTTCGGAGTATTAAAAATAATGTTCATGACTGGGATAGTTTGGTGTCTGTTAAAAAAGGATTTTCTTTTTCCCTATATGGATGATGAAATTTGGGAGCAAATACGTAATCGAAAGCAGAAGCGTGGTGAATCATTTATAATTTTTGTTGCTCAATTAAATAATCTATTTAATCGCTTGACTCAAATTCCTGCTGAAAGTACCAAAATCAAATATCTAAAAAAGAATCTTCTTCCAGAGTACATAACTCAATTAGCACTTCAACAGATTAATACCATTGATGAACTAATTACTCTTTATAAATGCCAAGCCTTATAAATGCAAACCATTTTTAATGTCTCCTTATATGCAAAAACTTATGAATGATGAACTAGATTCCATGCTGAAATTAGGTGTCATAGAAAGTTCTAAAAGTCCTTGGTGTTCTCCAACCTTTTTAGTTAAAAAGAAAAATGGCGAGTATTGTGTTTGTGTGTGATTTGTGTATGACGGTAGGCGTTTAAATGCAGTTACTAAGTGCGATTCTTGGCCTATGCCTCACATTGATAGAATTTTGAGCAACTTGAGAGGTGCAAAGTACATTTCCTCAATTGATCTCCGAAAAGCCTTTTGGCAAATTCCGTTAGATGAACAATCAAAAGAAAAAACTGCTTTTTCTATAATTGGACGTGGTCAATTCCAGTTTACGGTTATGCCATTTGGGCTTTGTTATTCAGCTCAAACTCAACAACGTTTAGTAGAATATATTTTCGGTCCTGAATTTGAGCCACATATTTTTACTTATCTTGACGATATTTTAGTATGTAGTCCTACCTTGGAACATCATTTAGACCTTTTAAATACCGTGAAAGATAAATAAATTGAGGGCTGCTAACCTAACAGTTAATTTAGAAAAGTGCTGCTTTTTTAAGACTTCATTAAAGTATTTGGGTTTTATTGTGGGAAACAACTCCTTGTCTACTGATCCAGAAAAGGTTGAGGCGATGGTTAATTATCCAAGACCAACGACCACAACAGAGATCAAGCGTTTTGTAGGAATGTGTTCTTGGTATAGAAGATTTATTCAGAATTTTTCATCTCTTGTCAGTCCATTAAATGATCTTCTGAAACGTAAAAAGAAGAAACAGCCAATTGAATGGAACGAATTTGCTGAGGCTGATTTCATTAAAATTAAAGAACTTTTGGTATCCAGTCCCATACTTGCTCAACCTGATTTCTCTCAACATTTTTATGTTCAGTGTGATAGTTCTGATTATGGCATTGGAGGTGCTTTAACCCAGATTCTTCAAGGAGAAGAAAAGGTTATTGCATACGCCAGTAGATCTTTGTCACGTGCTGAAAGGAATTACACTGTAACTGAACGAGAGTGTCTTGCTGTTGTTTTCTGCATAGACAAATTTAGACCATATATTGAAGGTTGTTGTCGCTTTACTGTCATTACAGATCACCATTCTCTTCTTTGGTTGAATAATCTCAAGAATCCTGCTGGTCGTTTAGCCAGATGGGCTGTCAAACTTCGCCAACACAATTTTGACTTAATTCATAGAAAGGGATCTCAGAATGTTTTGGCGGATGCCTTGAGTCGAATTCCTGTACCTATTTTAGAGGACGATATCAATGAGGAATATAGGCCTTCTTTTAATAAAATTTCTGCATCAGTTTTGACTATGGATATAAACTCTAAAACATCTGATAAATGGTATATCGCTTTGAAGACAAAGATTTTAGAGCATCCAGAGGATTAACCTCAGTGGAAAGTATTGGATGAAAAGATTTATAAGGTAGTATTTTCTAGATTCTTACCACATGGAATAGACAATGATTGGAAATTAGTAGTACCTAAAGACCAACGGCAGACAATAATTGATTCATGTCATAGCCTTCTTACTTGCTCTCATTTAGGGTTTAGAAAGACTTTATTTCGTTTGAAAGATTTTTATTATTGGCCACAGATGCGAATGGATGTGTTACGTTTTGTGAGAAAATGCTTGGTATGTGGTGCACAAAAACATTCAAATCAAGGAAGAATGGGTCTTATGGTAAAATCTAAAACTGTTGAAAGACCTTTTGAGAATATTGCCATTAACCTAATGGGTCCTTTTCCTCGTTCAAAGAAAGCTAATAAATGGCTTCTGGTTATTTAAGACTGGTTTACTAAATATTCCCTTATTTTTGCACTCAGAGATAGTAATGCACCCAAAATAATTAATCTTTTGGAAGATAGAGTTTTTCTAGAATATGGAGTTCCCAAGTAATTTTCTGTAATAATGGACCTCAATTTATTAGTGCAAATTTTAAGAGACTTTGTGAACGATATAAGGTTAGGATATCTTATAGCCCTGTGTATGCAGCCCAATGTAACTTTGTGGAGCGCAATAATAAAACCATTGGTACTGCTATTCGAAGTTATATAAATAATCATAATGATTGGGATTTATATGTTCCTCAAATTAGGCAGGCTTTGAATACTGCTGTTCATGATGTTACAAGTTTTACAACCTCATATTTAAATTTTGATCGATACGTTCCTTTGTGTGGTGACTATTATCAAGAGAAGCTTGATACTGACTTTGAAATTAATGGTGGTGATAGAGGGACATATCCTGGTGATAGAGGGACATATGCTGAAGGATTTGTGGAATTTAGAAATTTATTCAAGAAAGTACGTGAAAAACTGAAATCAGCCTATGATAAGAACGTGCGTTCTTATAATCTCCGCAAGAGGGATGTCAGATTTAATGTAGGAGATAAAGTTTAGAGACGTAATAAAGTTTTGTCAAATGCAGTGAATAAATTCTCTTCCAAGTTAGCTCCTAAATTTACCCTCTCTATTGTTCACAAGAAATTGTCGCCTGTAGTTTATCTTTTAAAGAACTTGGATGCGACAAATGCCGGAAAATGGCAAATCAAAGATTTAAAAAAATATCTTGGTTCTTCGGAAGACTTAGGTGACAATGTGGACAGTGCTAGTGAAACATAAACCTTCATGTTTCCTTTATGTATCTTATCTTACCTCTATATTACCTCTTACCTCTTATTACCTGTTAACTTGGTTGGTAACCTTACCTTAAATAAATACCTCAACCTTAATGGTTAACTTACCTTTTGTACCTTACCTTTGTTAAGTATATTTTTCTCTTTTGGTACTTATATTAATGAGTATCTTTTACCTCGATTAGTTGCACCTATCTCAACTAATCATGTTTTACCTCAAATCTCTCTTTCCTCGATTAGTTGTATTATTTTCAACTAATCATTGATGTCTGATATTGAGGACAGTTTAGTAGTGGTGCTTATGGCATACTACTCAATTTTTGCCTTTTAATTTCCTGCCATGATAAGTAGTGAAATTTATATGTTGATTTCAGAGTGCACCTGAAACAACGATTTATCTGGTTTTCCGAGATTTGTTTCTCTTGTGACTTACTTATATGTTGGTAAAACAATTCTCATGTTGTATTTTTGAGTCTGTGACAAAATTTTGAACTTGAGTCGCTCAGTTCAAGACTTTTGTTAGTGGGACAATTACCAACATATATACCTTTTAAATGAATATTCTTCATTGACTTTAGATATCTTTGTGATGATTAGTTAGTGTGAACTGAATAGTTTTTTTTAACTTCTAAAAATTTTTAGAGTGGGTTTTATTTATTTACAGAAATTTTGAATTTTTGTTTTGGCTAATGTGATTATAGCATCGAGTACCTACTGACTTTGACCTTTTTCTCAATTTTGACCTACCGATAAAGACAACTACTTAATATGACTTCTGTTTCAGACGTTTGATACGCGAAAGTTATCAATTGTTATTTAATCACATTGCCTAATTACACTGTTTAATCAAACTGTGGTATACTGTATGTAGTTATATGGGTTTAATTCGTGAAACTGTGATTCGATAAGTACTGAGTACCAATTTATTTCACATTTGTAGAAAGTGCTTTATTATGTAAGCAAATCTAAGTACCACAAGGATTTTGGTCCAGTATGGTAAGTTAATTTTAAGTGTATTTTTATGATTGTAATGTAGAATAATTCTGATTTTTTTTTTATAATTACTTAATTAAGCTTTATTAACCTTGGCCAGTTTTTTTATTTTTTAAAAAAAAGGTCAACTGACGTCAACCTTCTTTCGGAGAGAGGCAGTGTAGCGTTTTCTTTTTCACAAAGAAAACCTACTGGCTTCCCTTTCATAAATAACTGTAAAATACCATTTTATTTCCAAAGAAATATGACTACCTTGGCCGCCATGTTTGTTCACCTTGATTGTTGTTTCTATGCGATCTTTCTGCTTCGAGTTCTATGGTTAGAAATCGTTTGAAGTTGACCTCTTTCGGACATTGACATGTATCAATAGACGATTCCAGAACAGCTGTTTTTGATTAGGTCCGCCATACTTTATTGTGGGTCAAACAAACCATGTAGCCAAACATACGAAACTTTCCGTGTTTATATGGAAATGATCCACAAGGATCATGACAATTCACATGTTGTTGTTACTTTTGGGGTGAGAAATCTTTTATTAAAAGAATATTTTTATCTTGTTATTTACATTTTTTCACTCTTACCTTATTTTTCCTCTTACCGATTTTAAAACAACATAAATAAATTTAAGTATTAAAAAAATAGTGAGAATGGCAACCCCGCCGCCGGTTTATTAATTTGGATGTGTAAACGTTTGAATAACATCGATTTTGTTGGTTTGAACATTGAAATTTATTGAAAAAGTCGTTTATTTCTAATTTTTGTGCCGAAAATGTTTAGAAGTGAATATTACTTCAAGCTTACTGGTGATGTCAGGTATCCTTATGACCAGAAAGTGGAAATTATAAACAATATTGATCCTTACTCCCTTTCGCCACAAGATTTGAGTTTCCCAATTTGTGATTTGCCAAATGTGACCTTACTGGATCTTGCAAACTATTTTATTTTGAAGCACAGTTATTATACGTAAGTACTAAGCAGCAGTTGAAAGCATATAAAAGTCTACAAGCTTTTAAACTGTATGAATCTGGTGCAGTTCTTTCGATCTATGCAAAACAAGTCACCAAGGATGCTTATGTAATTTTAAGTAAGGTAAGATCAATTTAAACAAGCTACTACTTTAGCCAAAGTTATAGCTTATGCGGTTTTTTTATAGTTTTTCCTACAGTCTTAACTTCAATACTAGCATATTCATCAATCTGAATTCTCATATATCAATTTAGGGCCTGCTGTTTTTTTGTCACAAAATGAACCAAATTGAGTTTAACCATACAGGCAGAAATTCAACCAATTGTCAGCTGTGTTTTCTCCTTATATTTTATACATACTTAGGGCAGGACAACTTGACTTTATAAAACTGGGCATTAGCATAACCACATAACTTTTCAATTCCATCAGAAATCTCATTAAAGTAAAGTTCTTATTAAAGGTGCTTATCAAGACTATGTTAGGTTTAGAATCACTGGGTGTACACATTTTGCAGATTTAGTTGTAGGTATTCAGAAGAATTTATGGTGACATAAATTAAATTTTTTAATAGATTTCCTCTGGTGAGTTTTATTGTGGGCACATAGAATATTTAGTGAAATTTAATTGAATTTAGTAATATTTAGTGAAATTCAAAGAAATTTTACTTGACACTTAGTGGAGTGAATTTGAACATAATTTATGAATTGATTTACCTCTCGTTTTAGGTGCTGTGTGAACATGTGATAAGACAAGATATCAATTTACTTACACAATAAACCTCATTTGCAAGGTTGTGGTTTAACAGAGTCAAGTGGGCTGTGAATCAAGGAATCTCTCACCAAGTAAAAGAATATGTTGGTCAAGTGCAGACATTTTGTTGCAAAGGAGGCAGAAAATGTAATCAAATTAACATGACTGCCATAAAAGTACATAGGTAACTCCAGATATAAGAAAGTGCATGAATGCAAAATGCAAATTATTTTCACTTGTATTTTCATGTGAGAGATCTCTTTCTTTGAGTTGTTGAAAGAAAATAGTGGGGCTGACAACTCGAGTGAAATTCATTTTATCTGAATGCTTTTCTTCTACTCCAACTTTTTGGGTCAAAAATTCATACCCAACTTGAGAACTTCTTCCTGAACTTTTCTGTTGAACTCCTCCTGTTACATGTAAGTCATTCACTTGTTATTGATATCAAGTAAGCATTGGAAATTAGACTTTGACATTTTTATTGTATTTTCTCAACATGTGCTGAAAAGAGTTATTTAGGTTTTAAAAAAATGAGGATTTAAAAGATAATTAGATGACAAAAATAAGTGAATGACTTGTATTTACCTATTATACTCTACCTGTTTATTGTATTTAATATTATTAGTGTAAATGTGCAGTATTGTTAGGGTTGTATTAATTGTTACTTAATATCACTTTTATTGACATGCTCAGAACTGCATATAAAAACATGTTGTGTATCATATAATTTTACAGTGAAAATAATATACCTACTTGCCTAATATCCAAAAACAATTTGTGTACTTTTTACAACTTTGACACCCTGTCCTAACTTCAGAGAGAATCGGATCGGAAGCTCCAAAATGGCATTATAAAACCCCACTTAGTAGTGTTTATAATTTAACCAGCACCAAGCCACACTTAGCTAGCTACAACCTTTGACAACAACAATTGAAGCTCCTCCTTGAAACATTATAAAATATTTTTGTAATGCTTTTATTCCAGCCAATGTACCAAATTCTTGATTGTAAGACATGAAATATGAAATGAGACATGAAAGTCTTGTAAAAGGATTCTACGTGGTTGGTCTAATGACAGATTTAGAGAAGTATTTAAATGGTAAGTTTAACAGGACTTTTATAAAAGGACAGTATGTACTAAAATAGTGCTATGGAAACATCTTGGACTTCCATTGTCTATATTGAGTTTTTTTACACGACATTTCGAGCAGTGGAATCTCTGCTTGTTTTTTAGTGAAACTGAAACAAGCAGAGATTCCAGCCTCACTTGAAAATGAGCAGAGATTCCACTGCTCAAAACGTCATGTAAAAATACTCAATAAAGACAATGGAAGTTCAAGATGTTTGACTTAATAGTACATCATTGTCTACCACCTTTAAACAAAAATAGTGGTATGTTTAAAAGCAGATAGTATGTTTAAAATATTTTAATACGTTTAAAAGTCCACAGAACTTTCTTATGATGAAAAAAATATAAACATGTCTTGTACGTAGTTGGACTAAAGATGAATTTAGAAGATAAGTATTTAAATGGCAAGTTCAGCAGGACTTTTATAAAAGGATAATATGTAACGAAATAGTTAGTAGTAACTATTTTAGTATAAATATCTATAATATATATGATAGTATGTTTAAAAGTGGCTAGACATTCTTACAATGAAAAACTATAAACAAACAATACTGTATGGATCAGAACCAATTACATACCTACAACTTTTTGGAGGGCCTCTAGAAAGGCATAATTTTGGTTAACTAATTATTTCTAAAATGCTCATTGTTAATATCAGATTTTGTGTGTTTAAGTTTAAACTAAAATTAAACTACCTCATTATCAAAGTATGTATTTTTCTTGCCGACACAACTTTTGACTGGAGGCTCTTAAAATTATTGTATAAAACTTCCTTTGCCTAAAAGAAACAACATAGGAATACACTTATTACCTAAACTCTATTTACAAATCATACCTGTGTTTGGATCACACTTAGCTTTTCTAAAATTCCTTTCAAGAACCGAAATTCTAGCTAAACAACCAGCCTGGGTTTGCCTTTCAGGGCAATGCAGGTTTTCCTACAATTTTAAACATAAATAAATAGGTATGCTCCAGTATACCTGTACATATACCTATCTAAATACTTTTAAAGAATAATTACTGTTGAACTTACCAGTTATGAAATATCAGGTAATACGTCTCTTGCTAAGTCATTTTTGCTTCCTTTAAGGCTTGAAATTCAAACCCAAGCATTTCCATTTCCATGTTCAGTGTTCACTAACCAGGCAGATCAGGAAATCGAAAGAATGAAACGGTATTTCAATTATCTCATTCAGTACGCATTTGAACATAAACGACATTACAAGAATAAGACATTTCCAATAAGGGCATAATTCAAAGCAACACTTCAGATGATGATTAGGCCGCTTAGAGACTTTAGAGGATACTTGTAGTTAAAAATATCTTAAATCAAAACTGAAACATGATGATAAAGATCGATTTTCAAGTTTCGTTTGACAGTGACATTGTGGGGCAAACATATGTCAAATGACGTAATCTTGGAATCGTCTATTCACCTTGACACCCGCGAGCCAACCAGTACACTACCACCTAGACCATAAGGCCGTGAAGCCGAAGCTGTGACGTCACAGTCGTGGTCCAAGGTCACTAGTGTGGGACCATTTGAATTGTATGGATTTCAAATATTTTTTCCGACTTTACGACTAATATTATTCATTTTGTACTCATAATTTTGTTTTTTTAAATTGTGCCGGACTTTAGGACATTTCTTGCAGCTAGTGCTGCATTTAGACTAACAACAAGTGCTTTAAAAGTGTTGAAAAGTTCTGAAACGGGGTTGGTGTGACGGTGCGAAATCAATGTAAATAGGTCCAGCAAATCCCTTATTTGGTTTCAAAGGAATGAGGGTGTGAAGAATAAATGGATGTAAGCTAATCTATATCTGAAGAAAATAGTAGGGTAAGTTAAAATACAGAGTACCTACATAGTTTCATAAAAAAAAGTTAGGTTAACCCTCAGTGACTAATCTTGATTCCTGAATATGAAAAAGGCCAGACTGAAGTCTATAAACTAGAACAGTAAACTTGCCAGTAGGCAAGTATTGAGGGTGTCATTTAACTTTTTAATACATAACTATTAAGAATGTAGCTTTTTTTCCCCAAGAGTTATTTCACCCAGAGCAAAGAATGCAAAAAGAGTTTCTAATCATTTATATTCTTTTATACAAAACCCTAGCTCCTTTATGTAACACCCTGTTACAAATTTCAAAATTTGTTACATAAACAGATTTATTTGCTCTCAATGTATTCCTATATAGATGTATTACATTTACTCGTTTAGGTACACTGCATGAACCAAACATTTGATCCAAGTATCAAATGATGTCACTATGACGTAAACACTGGGGACCAAATATTTAGTCCAGAGTAAAGGAAGTAGATCAAACAGTCTTTCTTATGGTGTAAACACTTTAGCCCCAAATTGGATTCTGGAATTGGATTGCAGTTTCCAAAAAGGGCTAAAGCTTCCATTTATAACTAAAACAGCTGTTCGTTGACAAACTTTGATTCAAGTTGATTAGGTACTTAATTTGTCCCTTGGTCTAATTTGGTGCACATGGTGTAAATGTACTACATGACTAAGATCAAACTCAGTAAACTTCATATTTCTGTTAAAAATTTAGGAATTACCTTTAGGAATTACATTATCTTTTAACTTTTATTTTTCTTAAAGGAATAAGCAAGAGATCATCATATACCTACCATTTATACCAAAAACTTGATGTCCTGCATAGAACTTCTTTAGTGAGGTCTTTACAGTCAAAATGGTAGAAACTCAATAGTAGTTGGAAAGTGCCAGTGTCCAGAAAGTACCTACCTACTTACTTCCACAAACAGAGATGTATCGAGCCTACTTCCTCCCTACTTCGAGAGTTTGAGTGCTACTGTGTGTAGTAACAGCAAGGACTCAAAGTAATAAAAACTTGTTGAAAGTGCAAAATGTTGCAATCTGCAGGAAGTTGTTTTTTTCTATTTATAGGTAATTATGTAAGATTAAATTGCCAACAACTTTTCATTGTAGTAAATCCCAGGTTATTCAACTTATTATTAGTCATAGTCATAATCATATTCCTAATTTTCATCTATTAAAACTCATAAACAAGCTTTGCCATGGATATTTTTTTAACTTGGGTTGTAATGGGTGAAAATTGAGAATACAATTATTATGACTACAACTAAGAAGTTGGAAAAACCCACACAAATAATACATCTTTTGATTATTGCAACATTTGGCCCTTAGCAATCAAAAATAAAACAGTTAATTCAAGAAACATATGTTTTTTATTTAGAAGGTATAGCTTATATAACAACGCATCCAAGCCACAGCAGCTTGAGACTGTAAAAGAGTGTAAAAAGACTTACCTAACAAAAATATGAATGAATGTTACAGGAGACAAAAATATTGACATCATTATCGTATTATCCTCTGCTTTTCCTAGGAATATGACCGGTATGGTAAAAGTTCATTTTTCAACTCAATAAATAAAAGTATCCCTTCAAGGGATCTGTTTCATACTCAGAGATTTAATAGTTAAATGGAGACTATATAATTTATAAGCATAAGTTAAGTGTGTAATAAGTTCTTACCACAGATCAATTTTGGAATATCCAAAGAGGCTTGCAAAGTCTGATCTGTTTCTTCATTATAAAAAATAAACTTTTTCTGTACTTCATCCTTGCGAAAATGCACCTCACATACCTAAAACACCAGTTTTCTACAAAGTTCATGGAATTCATGCTTTGTTTATAAACGAAATCTGAGGGATAACCTAACTTTCTCTAAAATTCTTGTTACTTATTTATGTATAAATGTACCCTACTATGTTCTCCAGGCACAAACTCTTCTCTTTTCAAGGCTCTAATATATTTTTCTCTTAACACTTCATCCCTGGGAAACCAAAAAACCGATTTTTTAAGTCCATTCTTTAAGTTTGTGTTGCACCCCGACACAACACCGGTAAGGCATTTTCACAGTTTTTAAACACTAAAATGCATAGTTCCGAATTTAGCACAAACTTTAATACGTTTCCTAAAGTCCAGTAATGTTCATAAAAACAAAATTCGCATTTAAAAAACAGAATAATCACAGTAAAATCACGGAAAATATACACGAAATCAATTGAAATCCATCAATTTCAAATGGTGACCTTGGACCACGACTCACAAATTCTGCTTCACGGCCTTATAGTCTAGGTGGCAGTGACCAGTAAGTGTACTGTAAAACTGTAATTTGAATGTTTATGGTGCGAGCTTTGTTATCAAACACCGATCAGGATGTGACAAGTACCTTTTATTGGATTGTCTCCTTTCTGGATAATTTTCATGATAAGTCTGTAGGGCAAGATCAGGATTTCGGTTACTTACTAATAAAACACTCTAACATCTCAAACTTTTCCATTTTGTCGTAGTTTACAGCCATTTTTTGTAAGATTAAAAGGAAATACAATGCAATAACAAATGTGTTATATTTAATAGCACGTAGTGCATCAGTTTGACTTTGACGCGTATCGCTACCATTATCTTTTGTGTTTCATGAAGGCGACGACACTTTCCAAGGCCTACTTTGAGAAGAAATAAAAAACTCAATTTTTACACCTAGGAATATGTTAATCATATCAATGGATATATCATTGAAAAGAGATTTTTAAGCTCTTTCCTATGATACAAAAAGACAAGATGGCGTTCATAAGAATTTACGAAGTTATTATACTTAACTCGAAAACAGATGACGATAGATTTTTTCCGAATACGTCATTATGTTGTACGTGAAAAAGTGCCTTAATGATATTTTATTTACAAAACTACCTTTGGCTCGGTTTAGAAACTACAGGGCAAAGTTGAAAATGCAGTGTTGCACATTTTTCCATTTTTCTAGAAAACGGTAAGAGATACTTCAATGTGGAAACCGGGTGCGAGTACCCGTTTTCCCGTACCCGAGTATATACCGAACCCTTATCTATCAAGATAAGCAAAATCCCCATACATGCATCACCAATTTTTACCACACTGTATGGTGTCCTCCTAGACAGTGCGCTGGAGGTTTTGACTGCGTCTATTAACCTCTTCTTTTCTTCAGGTCAATTCCCTGTATGCCTCAAGATTGCTTCTGTCTATCTATAAAGGGGGGAACTACCTATAAAGGAAACTTTCCCTACAATGGCATTTAGAGATCCTGATGAATATCTCGGGACATGTTTGGCCGATTTTTGATTTTTGATCTGTGAAAGAAGTTACAGGGGTTTGTTAAAAAGTCCGTATTTTGTCCAAAAATCTGCCGAAATCACTAACTTTTATGTCTATAGAACGGATTTTTTATTAACACTCAGGGAAATCTAGCCTAAACTGATATAAAGTTAACCTGCTTTTCAAGAAAAAATATGAATTTACAATCACACAGGGTGAAACAAAGGTCAATGCAAAATTCTTAAACTTAGCGGCTTTCTTACTTGCCCCCTGATGTTAAGAGTTACTTTAGAACTTGCATTTTTATAACACTGAGAGGTCCTAGTTCATATCTCGGGACGTGTTTGACGGATTTTTCATTTCTGTTCTACGAAAAAACTTACCGGGGTTTGTTATAAAGTTCGTATTTTATCCAACAAACTGCCAAAATCACAAATTTTATGTCTACAGAAATGAATTTTATTAAGACTTAGAAAAACATAGCTTAAACTAACATAAAGTTAACCCTTTTTTCAACAAAAAATATGAATTTACAATCATACAGGGTGAAACACAGAGCAATACAAAATTCTTAAACCTTAGGGACATTCTTACTCACCCCCTAATGTTAAGAGTCACATTAGAACTTGAATTATGATAACATTGGGAGGCACTGATTTATATTTCGGAACATGTTTGGCGAATTTTTAATTTTTGTTCTACGAAAAAAGTTACACGGGATTGTTAATAAGTTCGTATCTTATTCAAAAAACTGCCAAAATCACTAACTTTTACGACGATTGAACTGTCTTTTTTATTAACATTTAGGAGAAAATCTAGCCTAAACTAACAGAAAGTTGATCTGTCTTTTAAGAAAAAATATGAATCTACAATCATACAGGGTGAAACAAAGAGCAATGCAAAACACGTAAACTTTAGCGACATTTTTACTCGCCCCCTGATGTTAAGAGTCACTTTAGAACTTGCATATGATAACGTCGAGAGGTCCTGAGTCATATCTTGGGACGTATTTGGCGGATTTTTCATTTCTGTTCTACGAAAAAACTTACCGCGGTTTGTTATAAAGTTCGTATTTTATCCAACAAACTGCCAAAATCACAAATTTTATGTCTACAGAACTGAATTTTATTAAGACTTAGAAAAACATAGCCTAAACTAACAAAGTTAACCTGTTTTTCAACAAAAAATATGAATTTACAATCATACAGGGTGAAACACAGAGCAATACAAAATTCTTAAACCTTAGGGACATTCTTACTCACCCCTAATGTTAAGAGTCACATTAGAACTTGTATTATGATAACATTGGGAGGCACTGATTTATATTTCGGGACATGTTTGGCGAGTTTTTAATTTATGTTCTACGAAAAAAGTTACACGGGATTGTTAATAAGTTCGTATCTTATCCAAAAAACTGCCAAAATCACTAACTTTTACGACTATTGAACTGTCTTTTTTATTAACATTTAGGGGAAAATCTAGCCTAAACTAACAGAAAGTTGATCTGTCTTTTAAGAAAAAATATGAATCTACAATCATACAGGGTGAAACAAAGAGCAATGCAAAACACGTAAACTTTAGCGACATTTTTACTCGCCCCTTGATGTTAAGAGTCACTTTAGAACTTGCATATGATAACGTCGAGAGGTCCTGAGTCATATCTTGGGACATGTTTAGTGGGTTTTTTATTTTTGTTTCACGAACAATTTTACAGGGGATTGTTAAAAAGTTCGAATTTTATCCAACAAACTGCCAAAATCA